>OY757556.1:6867326-6917684 GCA_963584105.1 Alviniconcha strummeri
GCCATTAACTCCTCTGTCCCTGCTTATCTCCCTGACTCCTCTGTCCCTGCTTATCTCCCTGATAATATCTGTACTCTCCTTCTCGACCTCTGGTGCTGACACCGCCTCCCAAAACTTCCACTCAGTAAGTACAAAAGTGAATATGCTGTCTCTTATTTTGGCCCTTCTGTGTGGAAATCACTGGCAGACCCTCTCCCCGTTATACCCACACGCACATACACACGTACATACCCACACATACATACCCCTCCCCCCCCCCCCCCCCAACACGCGCACACCCCCACCCACACACAAACATGCACACACACACACACACACACACACACACACACACACACACACACACACACACACACACCGCCTAGTACATCTGTCCCTTGTGCTAATCACGAACAGGGTGTGGGTGAGTATCTTTCAAAACTCTTAGTGCAGTGTGACGTGTGAGAGGCCCGCTTACCTGCGGCCTTCATGTAGTCATCCCAGTTCTCACTGGCGTCCAGCTTCCAGTGGCCCAGAAACTGCTCTCCCGTCATGTCGCTGGCTGTCGTGACCCTGTCTTACGTCACACGCGTGCACCGCCGCCTGCAAGCAAATGACGTTTGTTTTCAGTGTTGCTTCACGTCAGCAGAAACCACCAGCATAATTATTAGGGATGATGGGTCCAGGACGGCCACCTCGACTTTCACACAGCTCCTGGGCTCTGAATGACGTTTGTAGCATGGCAAACGCAAGCCGCCAAACTGCCGGCACTGCCATGGTGTACGATATCCTTCCTCCAAGCACTGTCATAATTGGTTACGCCATATTCACAACAGTTTTACGGGCCGTGTCTCGATGCATTGGCGCTGCTGTGTTTGGCGTTGGCTGAGTAAGTGTAGCGAGGTTGTACTGAGTTGTTTCACGATTTCTCACTCTACTGTTTTAACGGTTGAACCAAACAGGAAGACTCGTTCAATTCACAACCCATTGTTCAAGGCAGTTCTTTATTCAGAGTCACGGGCTAGGAATCTTGTGAAGAGAGAGAGAGAGAGAGAGAGAGAGAGAGAGAGAGAGAGAGAGAGAGAGAGAGAGAGAGAGAGAGAGAGAGAGAGAGAGAGAGAGAGAGAGAGAGAGAGAGTCTCAAATGCCTGCCACCCGTCGAAACTGGGATGGCCTGCGTAAGCCTGGACTGCGTGTAGACTGGAAGCTACACAAGGGCATACAGATAACCAACCCAGCTTTAAAGGACGCGCAGAGAGCGTTTTTACAGCTGACCGTTTTAGGTCAAAGTGTAGAAGAAAAAGAAAACAACAAGAAGAACAATAAAAACCGCACATACAAGTAGTTAATTATTGTGGCGTTATATTTACACCGTTTTATGTTACAAAAACATGTGGACGAACGCCCTGACGTCAGTGCTTTTCCTAAGATATGAATCACACCACAGAACCTACCTTTGCAGTGTCCGAACAAGTCCAGGTTTCAATCAAGACAAAAGTGCAAAACTTGCACACTGTCACCTTCACATTCCGGCCCCAGTTATCGGCACGCAAACACGTGTGCCACTGGTGGCTAACAGTACTACACAGAGTTAGATTTGACGAGCCACACCACAGTGCGAACTTTGAGCAAGTTGTTTTCCAAAGTTCGCTTACAAGTAGGTGCGTGCTCTGTCTGGACTTGCCGTCTCACTCCTAACAGGTCAACATACAGCGTGTGTAAATCAGTATCTAATCTCAGTGATGTTAGCGGCTGCAGCTGATAAGACAGCATGAGCCGGTTTGGCCTAGTGGTAAGGCGTTAAGCCCGTTCTTAATTGGGCGAATGTTTCTTCGCGAACCTAGTTGGAAGTATTCGGCGAAGCTAGTTGGTTCTTAATTGGGCCAACTTTTCTTCGCGAACCTAGTTGGAAGTATTCGTCCAAGCTATATTCGGGGTCCAAAAACCTTCGCTCAACATGTTCTGGGAACATTCGCCCTACTGGACGATCATTGCCTCTGATTGGCTGAGAGCAGAGCTCTCCTGTAAATGGAGAAAAAACAAAAATAAAAATGGATGACGGTGTCGCTAGGTTCTTCACTCGCTTCGAAGGGAATTTGTTTATTTGTTGACTTGTGTTGACTTGTGGAAGGCGCAGCCTTGTCTCGGAGAACCCAGAATGAGATAGTAGTTAGTTGAATTACCCTGTGAGGGATGATTAAAGTATACTGACTTGACTGACTTGACTTTAGCCTAGATTTTCGATCATGCTGTCTGCTGCGCGTCTGCCGCAAGCTCGGGCCGAAGCTTGCATCTCATTACAAGCCAGTTGAGAACGAAGTAAAGTCTGGACTGTCCGAACCATATTCGGCGAACTAAATGTTCAATTAAGAAACAAATCATAGTTCGTCGAAGTGTCCGAAGTATGTTCGGGCGAACAAACATTCGTCCAGTTAAGAACGGGCTTTAGGTTGGTAAGCGGCGGCGGCGGCGGGAGGGGGGGGGGGGGGGGGGGGGGGGTAAAGCAACGGAACCATCTTATTCTAACCTCCTCAGTTTTTGTTTTCTTCATCGCTGCCCATCTTAATGCAGGTCATTCTGGTAGTGACAGTGTAGCGATAGGTCTATACTCTCCCTCTTCCCACACCTCCATACCCCCTTCCCCCCATCCCTAATAAGCCTTATGGTTTCTGTGAACGTTAAGCACCATGTTTACTTACTTAGTTACGTAGGTGCAGTGCAACAAAAGAAGAGAGAAGAAAAAGGCAGCGGGCGCATAGCTCAGTGGTAGAGCGCGACGTTTTCGTGATCGAAAGGTCTCGGGTTCGAGTCCCGGCAGGAGCAGCGGCAGAATTTTCTTCTCCAGGGTCAATTATCTGCGCCGACTTATTTTGGTATCCGTTCCGCCCCGCCGTGTTACCACAGCAGGAAGTAACAGGTCCCGGTCATTCTGCCACAAGCGCAGATGGCAGGTTACAGCTAAACACCGTCACGTGCACCCTATATATATATATATAATGTGGCTTTGAATTACGTGACACTGCAAACTGGTGCATTGCTGTGTAATTTACACAGACAGTCAAAGTGCGCCGAAAGGGCAGCAGTTTCAGAAGTTACAGGGCATCAGCCCAAATAACGTTGTCATAAGTTACACCATTTCGGTGGATATGAAAAAAATCGCTATAAAAGGGTAGCCTACAGTAATTTATTCATCATTTGGGGGCGGGATAGCTCAGTGGTTAGAGCACCGGACTCGTGATTGAAAGGTCGCGGGTTCGAATCCCTGTAGGAACGGCGGGAGAATTTTCTTCTCCAGGGTCGACTTTCTGTGCTGACTCTTATTTCGGTATCCGTTCCACCCCCGTGTTACCACAGTAGCACGTAAAAAATCCCGGTCATTCTGCCAAAAGTGCAGGTGGCAGGTTACAGCTAAACACGCATACACCGTACGTATGTGGCTTTTATTGAACCGTGCTTCGGCATTGGTCACAACTTGTCCCTAATATGTCAAATGACATCTGAGGACATTAAGCATCAACTCATCATCATCATCATCAATTTATTCATCATAGTCCAGGAGCTGTGTGAGAGTCGAGGTGGACGTCCTGGGCAGTCCGTCCTAACGAGCCTTCTGGTTTCCGTGGACGTAAAGATTTATTGAACCGTGCTTCGGCATTGGTCACAACTTGTCCCTAATATGTCAACTGACATCTGAGGACATTAAACATCAACTCATCATCACTTTATTCATTCTCAGTGAGCCGGTTTGGCCTAACGGTAAGGCGTTAGGCTAGTAAGCAGAGGGACCTCGGTTCGAATCCGATTCGGCTCTCCTTTCTCTTCAAATGTTATGGTCTGTGGACACTGTTGTGAGCAAGTGCTCTTTTGTACGTTTTTACAATAATCCCGCCCCGGTTATCAGATCCATGCAGTTTTCATTACTGTACTGTTAGTAACCCGGGAACCGGAGCTGAGACGACGCTTTTGTTTTGAAGCGCGGCGTGTAGCGTAACGCCACATGGCCTTCACACAGCCGGTGCGCGCCATTTTCAAATCTGTTTTGTCCCTTTGCGACAGCAGTGGGCTCATTTTCTGTACATGTCTTGTGACGGCTCGTGGTGACCTGTTGGCCTATCATTTAATAAATCGCTCCACTCGATCAATTTTTGTACTCGATCATGCAGTGTTGTGTCTGTGTTCTCATGAATCGACGAGCCTACTGGCTATGCAGGCCTGTGTGTGGCGCATATCGCGACGACCAAAATAAAGCTTACAAGACGGTGTCGTCTGTTGTGCAAAAATCTCAGTCATGCCTGACCCCCTCCAATCATATGGGCGGTCTAAGCACGTATCGAACAGCGATACAACAGGATATCGATTACTATTACCCCAAGGAGACGCGTAAGACAAGGAAGTAAATATACGAACAAGTAATTTTGGCATACGTCTTTTCAAACCCCAGGGTTTGGTTCTATTCGCTAAGCTGTCTTGACGTGTTCAGAACTGTCTCTCGCACTGGACGATGCGAGGAAAAGAAATTATTCTGCATGAGAGAATGACGTTTCTGGTTATAATAAGGTGAGGATGAATAACAGAATGTGTTGATTTTGTACAAAACTGTCGTGTAGTTTTCAACGATAGGACCCATGTTTTGGAGTTTAGACAACAGCGGGGAATAAAGAAATGTTGCTAAATGCAAATACCTTCCTGCTTCTGCTGCGTAAAATTATTGCAACCAATGTGATAGGCTTCGAAATTTTCTCACGTTACTTCCACAACAGACATTTTCGGTTGATTGAAAAGCGTGAAAATGATGATTATAGTGATGATGATAATGATGATTTTAGTTATAAAGCGCCATGGTTACGTACTAGATGACGGTGAGTAGCCCAGGAGAGATCGGGAAAGGGAGGTGGAGATGGCTCACATAGGGAGTTGGACTGTCTTTTGCTTCAGGTTTGAACAACTGATCCTTCGGACTCTGTCAAAGTGACTCTGTTCCGCTCAGCTGTTGAAAAGCAAGTTGCCGAGTACACTTAAGTTGCTTCGCATTGGCGGGGTCCCTAATATGTCAACCCGGCATCCGAGGCCATAAGCCCCACATCATCAGGGGTTCCCACCTCCTCAGGGGTTCCCACCTCATCAGGGGTTCCCACCTCCTTCAGATTTATTGCGGTTCTGGCGGTGGCTTACAGTCTCTTCGTTCTTTAAGGGTCGGAGCGCAGGGACGAGCTATTTATAAGTACCAGACCCCTCTCCACCCCCCACCCCCGTTCCCCGTCTCTAATAAGCTGTAGGTGCTTTGTGCACGTCGTTTGTGGACACTGTCTTGTGACTTTGTCCCTCACAATTAATGAAACATTAAAATGGCTCTCATCGCTGCCCATTTTAATGCAGGAGGCATTCTGGTGGTGACAGTGTAGCGATATGTATATAATCTCCTTCTTCTCCCATCTCCATAACCCCTTCCCCCTCCTTCCCCCCGCCTTCATGAACCTTGTGTGGACGTTAAGCACAACGTTTACTTACTGTGGACGTTAAGCACCATGTTTACTTACTGTGGACGTTAAGCACAATGTTTACTTACTGTGGACGTTAAGCACCATGTTTACTTACTGTGGACGTTAAGCACAATGTTTACTTACTGTGGAGGTTAAGCACCATGTTTATTTTACTCTGGACGTTAAGCACCATGTTTACTTGCTGTGAACATTAAGCACCATGTTTACTTACTGTGGACGTTAAGCACAACATGTACTTACTGTGGAGGTTTAAGCACCATGTTTATTTTACTGTGGACGTTAAGCACCATGTTTATTTTACTGTGGACGTTAAGCACTTTGTTTACTTACTGTAGACGTTAAGCACTTTGTTTACTTACTGTAGACGTTAAGCACCATGTTTATTTACTGTGGACGTTAAGCACCATGTTGACTTACTGTGGACGTTAAGCACCATATTGACTTACTGTGGACGTTAAGCACCATGTTTACTTACTGTGGACGTTAAGCACAATGTTTACTTACTGTGTAGGTTAAGCACCATGTTTACTTACTGTGGACGTTAAGCACCATGTTTACTTTACTGTGGACGTTAAGCACCATGTTTACTTTACTGTGGACGTTAAGCACGTGTTTACTCACTGTAGACATTAAGCACCATGTTGACTTACTGTGGACGTTAAGCACCATGCTTACTTACTGTGGACGTTAAGCACCATGTTTACTTACTGTGGACGTTAAGCACCATATGTTGACTTACTGTGGACGTTAAGCCCCATGCTTACTTACTGTGCACGTTAAGTACCACGTGTATTTTGCTCTAGACGTTGTTTACTTACTGTGGACGTTACGCACCATGTTTACTGTGGACGTTAAGCACCATGCTTACTTACTGCGGACGTTAAGCACATTGACAAAAGAAGGTGACGGTGTCATTTTACGAGGCCTGTGCCCCACCGTGCAGACTTTCCGTAGTGTCAGCAGCCAAGATTGTACAGCTCGAGCCATCGACCTACTTAATTATATAACAGTCCACGGCTATAGCTATAGATACGACGTTTGGTGTGACTGAATGATTGACTGAATGACGGAGTGGTTGCATGAGAAAGTGAACACAGTTTCCCAGCCGTAAGTTTTGAAGATAGGTTGGATGCTCATTAGCAAAACAAGAACACAAATAACAATTATTATTTTTATATTTTTTTTTTTAAAAATACACAAATCACCACCACAAACAAACAACAACAAAACAAAGCAAAACTAGAAAACAACAGCAACGAATCAACAACAAAAACCAACCAACAACTTGACCAAACAACAACAAAACCCCAAACAAACAAACAAACAAACAAAACAACACACACACACACACACACACACACACACACACACACACACACACACACACACACACACACACACACACACACACACACACACACACACACACACACACACACACACACTAAGCAACTTTAGCAATTTACTGCTATGACTACTAATTCTACTCGTACTACAGGAATTTACCACTGGACTTTCGTACTGCGCCGTAGCTACTATACCAAAAACGAATCACATACAGACAATGACATACCGGTGGTGCCAGTTAGCCACAACTGTAAACCCTGCTCCATCAGCATTAAGCACCCCCCCCCCCCCGCGATTGTCTGTGGTGTGGGCCGGCTTGCCCTAGCAGTAAGAGTCATTTCATTCTGCTCAATGTCCTCAGATATTAGGGACAAGTGGTAAGGCCATGGACATACATATTTATATGTAAGTCCACGGGTAAGGTGTTCCAGAACTCAGGAGCTGTGTGAAAGTGGAGGTAGCCGTCCTGGGCTTCCCGTCCCTAACAGTCCGCGCGGTCTGTGTGGACGTAAAGCAACACTGAACTCGGGCTGTCCCAGAGCTCAGGAGCTGTGTGAATGTGGAGGTGGCCGTGCAGTGGGCGTAAAGCAACACGGAACTTGAACCTGTAAGGCGTTAGCCGCCGGGTAAACACAAGGACCTCACACGGTTTGATTGCGCTTCGGCTGTCCCCTCTCTTTAAAAGTTGTGGGCTGTGGACACTGTATTGTGACTTTGTCCCACACAATTAATAAAACATTAACATAATTATATTGCTCTCATCGCTGCCCATCTTAACGCAGGAGTTATTCTGGTGGTGGCAGTGTAGCCTTAGGTATAGCGGTCTCCCTGTTCCCCCACCCCTTGTGATCTCGGTCCCCGCCAGTATCTCTTTCGGCGTTAAACATACTTGGTGAACCCATCAACCGATTGCAGGTGAACCGGCTTTGACTAACGTCATCTGGACAATCAACGTCAGGATGACGACAGCAGGTGAGGAATGTCCAGTGTGTCGGGAACAAGAACAGCTGCGCGTGGCACCTTGCGGGAACAGTCACTGCTTTTGTCTGAACTGTCTGCAACAGCTGGCATACCAGTTCAGCGAAGAAGGCTGGTTTCACTGCCCTTTGTGTCGTGGGCTAGTCCCAATCCCCGCAGCGCCAGCCGGCGTGTCCAGTTTTCCAACCCACCGACCAGCGATGCTGCCTTCCATTCAACGACCGCACTGCGACACAACACCCAGACCTTACTCACAGAGCAGAGCAAGGGACGCACTGACTCCCGCGACTCCTCAGACCCCTGCCGCCACTGAATGGCAAGTTTTCAACGCAGACCCCGGACCCCCCCGCCGGGATATTGCAGTGGAGTACAGACGGCGAGCACAAGAACTAGAGGATGAAAGAGTCGCCAGAGAGCTTCAGCAGCAAGAGAACAACGGGCTCCACCCAGCCACCTCAGCACGTCCAGCCTCGGTCACAGCTGTGCCCCGACACCGTCCACTGACTTCAAGAACCCGTCGGCAAATCCGTGAAGACGAGCAGTTGGCCAACAGACTACAACGAGAGGAACACAGCAACCACTGGGCTACGCCTCCTCGGACTCCGCAACCTTCACCCCGTATCGCCGCGCGTCCGCACTGTGCACATACATTATGTCCATGCCACCCCTGTTTCACTCAGTGCGGTGACCCAAACCACGCCCACCACGCGATGGCGCTACGTGGACGGTGTCCAGAGTTGGTCCGGTCTTGGACCATACACGTGGAAACGACGGCGCCCATCACACAGGTCAACTTGGCCCCCGAGAGGTGGGTGCAGGTCAGGACCGTTGCCTACCCCACGAACGGCACCCCTGCGCACTTTTCTCAGGAGGAAACCGGCGGTCAAAACTCTTCTATGGGAACATTATTGCCTCCAATATTGGGCCAGGTAGGTTGCGCGTGTAATGGGCCAGTCAGCCCTCTCTGTCGTACATAAAGACACATCCCAGCCATAAGGGGGCGGGGATAGCTCAGTGGTTAGAGCGCCGGACTCGTGATTGAAAGGTCGCGGGTTCGAATCCCTGCTGGAACGGCGGGAGAATTTTCTTCTCCAGGGTCGACTTTCTGTGCTGACTCTTATTTCGGTATCCGTTCCACCCCCGTGTTACCACAGTAGCACGTAAAAAATCCCGGTCATTCTGCCAAAAGTGCAGGTGGCAGGTTACAGCTAAACACGCATACACCTTACGTATGTGGCTTTTAATGAACCGTGCTTCGGCATTGGTCACAACTTGTCCTTAATATGTCAAATGACATCTGAGGACATTAAGCATCAACTCATCATCATCACCCCAGCCATAAACACACCCCAGCCAATCAGCGGCTGTATTTGAAAATGAGCCTCACTCTGGAAACACACACACACCACCACCAACAACAACAAAACCCAGTTACTTGTGTGGCTGAGCTTACCGTTAGAGTGGAGTCGTCTATTCGCCTCTCGTCCCTCTATATCCCCCCTCCTCCCCCCCCCCCCCCCCCCCCCACCGTCGTGCCTGATGACTAAACTTTATTTATTCCTTGTGTGTAATGGTGTATTTTAGCCAGTTACAAAATAAATGTACACATGTATAATTAGATCTAGAATAGTCCCATTTTCTAAAAACAAAAACCAACCCCACACACATATTTATTACCCACTTAACTAAAGAATCTTATCCCATGTCTGCCCCCCCCCCCCCCACCTTTCTGCTAGTCGCTCTGTCTCCCTCCTTCTCTCTCGGTCTGTCTCGGCTGTCAACCAGTCTGTCTCGTCTTTCAGTGTGTGTGTGTGTGTGTGTGTGTGTGTGTGTGTGTGTGTGTGTGTGTGTGTGTGTGTGTGTGTGTGTGTGTGTGTGTGTGTGTGTGTGTGTAAATTGTGAAGTCTCGGCTGTCAGTCAGTCTGCCTCGTTTTTAAAGGACAAGTCCAAGGTTTGGGGTGATTTCTGACACAATTTCCGTTAAAGTTCGCTGAGAACAATGATAGTGTAGGCGAAATTGTGATCTGAGGGTTATAAATGCACGAAAAGAGGTATTTTCTGTCATACTGAAAGCGTCCGCCATGACGCTAAAAATCATGTGCCCATATGCACACTACGTCACTCTGGGGAGTCGCTGCAAAATGGCTAGTAGCCACAGGGTAACCGACTTGGAAAAAATTCCCGTTCGAATCTCCAAGGATGAAGCTCCGACGCCATTGTCAGTAGTTGGGCCTTTGTTTATTTCCTCCTTGTTATTTCATCTTTCTCGAACCTTGTTAAGTGCGTGGAGTTTCAGTCTTTTTCGTTCTGTTTGCTCTAGCTTTCACAACAGGCTAGACCTCATCAGGGAGCCTGCCTTTTATTGGGTGTTTTATTTTATTTTCCCAGTTTATCCTTGTTTGTTTCATCATATGTAAAAATGAAAAAGTTTTGTTCGTTTTAGTTCAATAGGCTAGCGGCCTCCCTGGGTTAGGGTTTGGGGTTAGGCTAGTTATTGGTTCTTGCCATTCACTGGTTTTTCTCTTGGCTTGCCCTTTTGTTTCTCGAGTTATATCGTTCATTTACGATGTACGAGTGAGGGGGGTAGTAAACTCGATGTTTAACGAGACCTCTCATTCTTTCTTTGTGTGGGGTAGTTCGTGTGTGTCTGTTGCCCTGCCGCGTTGTCACTGCTAAGTGGGTTGTATCGTGTACACGGATTACGTGTATCCAGCCTTTGTCCCGTTGCTCGCTGACATTACTTGCCTCCTCTTTCTTTTCAGAAAGTGTTGTTGTTTTCTCTCTCTTTTCTCCTTCTTTTTTACCATGCGTTCTTTTTTGTTCTTTTTCTTTTTATCTTTGGTTTATTGGCCATTTCGTACCCGCTTGTTAGCTTGCCTGATTAGGGCAGCCATTTTGTATTTCTCTTGTCGTCTGCATTTGTTTACACCCCGATGCTTTGTCATCGGTAGTCCTGATTAGCGTTTTGCTTTATCAGTCTGCAGCCTTAGTTTTTCTAGATGGAAGCCGGGTTAGTGAGGGGTTAGTTTAGAGTTAGTTATGGTTAGTTTGGCTTTCCATCTGTTTGTCGTTGGCACATTTATTTTTGCTCTGTGCACTTCTGACTGTAGTCGTCCACTCCTTTGTTGCAGACAGTAGTCACTGTTGTGATTTGGTGGTGTGCTTTTTCCACCTTATGCTTGCAGGTAGGCAACCGTTTGGGATTTTGAGGTGGTTTCAGCTGTTTTGTTTCTTTCATTTGGTTTTAGCTGCTTGCTTGACTGACTAGGGCAGCCATTTTTCGTTTGCCACCAGCACTTGTGGTTTGGTCTTTCTTTCTTTGCCACAGGCATTTGTGAACGGTCTCTTTCTTTCACGGCCTTTTCTGCCGTAGGCATTCGTGTTAGACTTTTTGTCTTTGCCTTGTTAGCGCTTGTTTCAGGGTATCAGTGTATCTCTCAGTTTTTGGTATCATGCTGTGCGCTTGCTGCTCGTCAGCTTCATCCTTGGAGATTCGAACTGGATTTTTTCCCAAGTAGGTTACCCTGTGGACAGCTCTACAAATTCCGCTTGGAAGCAAACCCCATTTGGTATTCCGCCATAAAGTTTACGAAATCGCACTCAACCAAGTGCTCGCTACACAAATGGGCGTGACTGAGGCGCAGCATCAAAGTCAGCTCGTTTGAATTGTACAAATTTGACCCATTTTCGCCTCAAAGCGTGTCGATTCCGCGGGAACTCGTGTATAGTTATGCTTTGGGTTGCTTGTGAGTTGTTACAGTTTGCTGCAATACGGTAGGCCGGCATGGTTAGAGCTTTTTGTCGACCACACGCATACACATTCAATGAACAATCTAAGATGGCAACCGCACTGACTCCCATACTGACGTCACTTCCGAGAAAGTCACGTGACTGATGGAGAACCCGAGACAGCAGTCTCTGTCAGCCTACAGAAAATAAAATCGATTAAAAACCAACATAAACATTTATTTATTTTAATTTCATTAAATCTCAAACCAGTGACTCTTTTGTCGATCATTTCGATGGTCATTTTGCATACTTAAAAACCTTGGACTTTTCCTTTAAGTCAGTGTGTGTGTGTGTGTGTGTGTGTGTGTGTGTGTGTGTGTGTGTGTGTGTGTGTGTGTGTGTGTGTGTGTGTGTGTACGCGCGTGTGCGCGCACGCACGCGCATATGTGTGAATTTGGGGAGGTAAGAAAGACATATCTGATATTTTCTGTTTATACCCGCAGGTAGCCGGAGCCTTTGTTACAGGAATTGGTGAAGCACTCGGCGGAGGCTTAGTTGAGAGTCTCTTTTGAGAAAGTCATCGATTAAGAAGAAGAATCTCCACGAAGACACATCGAGCTGATGTCACGGTGTCGTTTGGGCCATTCACTTCTGATCGCAGGACAATCACTGAAAGGTTAAACTTGAACCGTGTCACAGAATAAGGCAAAAATCAGATGTATGAAGTGCGAAGTAAAAAGGGACTGGGCGATTCATGTTCCGCCAATTCAGTAGCTGACATCCTGACACAGATCGAGAAACGGGGGCCGAGGGAAGGACGGTGCAGAGCATTACGATACCTGTCACAGGTCTTCACTGGACCTGGCGGCTTCGTGCACACTGCTGCTGAACAGCATGTCGGGTTCTGGTGATGGTACGGACTGGAAAAGAAAGTGAGGGGTGCGGGTTTTCTGACCACACATGAAACAAAAGAAGTGATAGGAAGATTCCAGTACGTGACAGGAAATAGTCCCGATTTAGAATTATGGATTTTTATTTTTAAAGCAGATATTGTAAATATAAATGAAGTGTATGATTAAGTGTTTATTTTTGTATTGCTGTGTTGTGCTCGTGCTGTTGTGCCTATTACAATGAGGTAATAGTACATATAAATATTAATTAGCGCAAGAACACAGAGTGGAGAGAAATTGGGGGAAAAGAGCGTGAGTTTGGAGGAAGAAAGGGTCGGCGGGCTTGGTACCGAAGAGGGGAGGATGTGACAAGAAAGAGGAAGAGAGACAAACCCCAAGCATCGGTTTACGACATCCTTCCTTCAACCACTAGCTGCCACTGTTGACTGATTACGCCACAGGTCTCAATAACTGCTAGCTAACGAACAGTTTTTCGATGATGCTAACAACAGTAAATTTGTAACTCAAATTATATTCGACGTTTGTTTTATAACTGACCATGTTGCTTACGCCAGCACAAATAAAACCGAAATCCTTTGAATCGAGACGAACTTTTTTTTTCCTTTTTTTTTTTAATCCGAGGTGGATGCGTCTCATGTTTATGTGGGTGCTTGGGCGCTAGGTCGTTTCCACAGTCATATGACTAATATTATTAATACCCAAACCTTTCGGAGGGCGCTGATCGTGTCGGTGGACAATTGCGCGGAGATAAAGAGTGCCCCTTCAGTGGCGTAATCAAATATGGCAGAGTTTGGAGGAAGGTGCCAGAAAGCGATGCTCAGAGTGTGGAAGAGAGACTATATTTGGAGGAGAGCGTCAGCAACATGCTGTACAGCTGTGTGGAAGGCAGTCGCTGAAGGGGGAGTCTGTGGTGTCACCAACTGAGGCGGACAGTATATGTATCTATAGTGTGTGAAGTGTCACCACTTGAGGACTGTGTATCTACAGTGTGTGAAGTGTCACCACCTGAGGACTGTATATCTACAGTGTGTGAAGTGTCGCCACCTGAGGACTGTGCATCTACTGTGTGCGAAGGACTGCTACCACAGAAATGTGTTGACCATCTGGGACCCACCAGCCAGTGTCGACATGCCTGACGGCGGCGTCATTACCATCACGCATTGCCGTTGAACATTCGACTGTCACTAATGACAGTGGACAATGGGATATCACTCAGTGACAGTGTATCTCCCAGGCTCTCTCTCATTGGCGGTTTAAGAACTCGAGAAATCTTGCATGATGCCAGTGTGGAAGGGTGAATGAGTGAGTGAAGGCCGACCAGGTAAGCTACCCACTTTGAGTCGTGTGCACACATAAGTGATGATAATGATAGTGAAAACAAAACAGGACTAGTATGTATTGTTTTGCTGAAGTTAGTTTAAAGCTAAGACTAGTACTAGCAGTAGAGACTTTTATTTGCTGTTACCCATGTCATTAATGATGCTTACTAATCAATAGTTAACAGTTAGACTGGCATCTCATCCATTGTAGTTGTGTGGTGGTGCTTGTGACTGTGTGTGCGACACCCATGAGAGAATGGGTGTACGAATGAGTGAGCGCATGTGTGTAGAAGACGAAAGTGGAGGCTGTGCGGGGCTCAGAACACATGTCCTATCCCTCCTGTGATAAACTGTCTTTTATTTGCAGTGAGACTTTTTTTTAGCTGGTTCAGAATCACCATGTCAGCTATCCATGTATTGAAATGATTGCTATAGCAGTGTGCAGTGCAGATGGGGGGGAGGGGGGGGGGGGGGGGGGCTATCCAAGTACTGATATAACAGGGTGCAGTGCAGATACATGTGTGTATCCGTGTAATTAAACGATTAATATAACAGTGTGCAGTGCAGATGTGGGTGGGGTGGGGGCTATGTATGTACTGCTATAAGTGTGCAGTGCAGATGTGGGTGGGGTGGGGGCTATGTATGTACTGCTATATGTGTGCAGTGCAGATGTGGGGGCTATGTATGTACTGCTATAAGTGTGCAGTGCAGATGTGGGTGGGGTGGGGGCTATGTATGTACTGCTATAAGTGTGCAGTGCAGATGTGGGGGCTATGTATGTACTGCTATATGTGTGCAGTGCAGATGTGGGGGCTATGTATGTACTGCTATGTGTGCAGTGCAGATGTGGGGGCTATGTATGTACTGCTATATGTGTGCAGTACAGATGTGGGGGCTATGTATGTACTGCTATATGTGTGCAGTGCAGATGTGGGTGGGGTGGGGGCTATGTATGTACTGCTATATGTGTGCAGTGCAGATGTGGGTGGGGTGGGGGCTATGTATGTGCTGCTATAAGTGTGCAGTGCAGATGTGGGTGGGGTGGGGGCTATGTATGTGCTGCTATAAGTGTGCAGTGCAGATGTGGGTGGGGTGGGGGCTATGTATGTACTGCTATAAGTGTGCAGTGCAGATGTGGGTGGGGTGGGGGCTATGTATGTACTGCTATATGTGTGCAGTGCAGATGTAGGTGGGATGGTGGTTGGGGGGCGGGGGGAAGGGGGGGGGGGCTATCCATGTACTGCTGTAACAGTGTGCAGTGCAGATGTGGGTGGGGTGGTGGTGGGGCTCCATGTACTGCTATAACAAAGTGCAGTGCAGATGTGGGTGGGGTGGTGGTGGGGATCCATGTACTGCTATAACAGGGTGCAGTGCAGATGTGGGTGGTGGTGGTAGGGGTGGCTATCCATGTACTGAAACAGTGTCCAGTGTAGGTAGGGGGGGGGGGGGGTGGATGTCCACCCTGAAATGATGGATTGTGGTATGTTGACCCTCAGAGTCCAGCACAGACTGCGGACCAATCTTAGGCCCAGGAATAGTGTGATTTAGTACAGGCCTCCAGTGTGTTATGACCAAGCTTTATAACTGTGACTAGAAAGTTCAATGCCTGTTTGTTAATTCATGTGCCTGTGTTTAGTCAACAACCCAGTAGGAAGTACCTTAGTTTGTAGAAGTGTTCTATTGCTGATGCTGTGATGTTTTTTTCTTCTTCCTTCCAATCCTTAAACAGATGTACTCTCTATACAAGTATTTTATTGTTGGTGATTAAAAAAAGAGAGAGAGAGAAAAGATTTTTGTTTTGTTTTTTGTTTTTAGTGTGTGTGTATGAGTGTACATAACATATGTGTATGTAAGTGTGTGTGTTCATTTATCTATTGAAACAGCAAGAAAGTTGGAGAGAGAGGGAGGGAGAGAGAAAGTAACTCGGTGTTTTACGCCCAGTAAACCAGGATGGTTATATCAGGGTGAGCAAGACAGACAGAGAGAGCTCAAATCAACCACTGTATATATATACGAAGAACCGTCACTGTCAACCATAACGCATGACAGACTGGACTAGGTCAATGTTTTACTTCAAAATATCTCCAGGTTTATAATGGCGTCCACACAAACCCACCCACTACACAAAGTGTTTGCCAGCAGGACAATGGCTCCACAAGACGACAAAAACATGGACAATAAATAAAACACCCGCACATCCAGACAGTCTGCACATTTGCACTGTTTCCTCCTCACACATTCAATTCAAATTGCCACAAGACTGATCTTGTTTCAGAATGCTTTCAATCAACTTTGAAACACAGTTTTGTCTGCTAGGTAGATTATATAAAACCAAACTGAAAATACGGATTTTGCTACAAAACAAAAGAGCCCTGTGAATGTCCCAGTGAACTAACAAAGTGAGCCCTGTAGTTGGAGCCAGCCTTTGACCCCATTGCCACTGCAGGAGTCTGGTGCAGACAGCATGTGCGACAGGGCTACTCTGGCATTTGGTGGCGTTTTCTGCATCTGATCCTGATGCTTTGCACTCATGAACTTCTCTTCCCAAACTTGGCTTAAAACCACTGGGCCAATGTCCCTGAAGTGTTACTTTGACCTCTTCTGTGGTGTTAGATTTCTGAGAAGGATTTAGGCAGAAGCCTTTGACCCACATTAAAACATTGAAGGCAAAACCAAGACAGAATGCTTTAACAATGAGCTCTCAGTCAACCCAAAATTGCACTAAGTCAGTCTAAAACTGTACACAATGAAGAAAAAAGAAGAAGCAACAAACAATAAAAACTCATCCACAACCAACACAGCATCTATGTACTGCACAAAGAAGGGGACCGAGATTCTAGCTGATTGCAAATCAAGTCAGATCATGGAAATACTGATGAAGGTTCAACCCTCAGGACACATGCCAGTCTCACCTTTTCATTACATTTTTATTACTGAACTTGCAAACACTGATTTCTTACTCAGTGGATGACTCAACATAATCTATGTGTCCCGCAAACAACCTTGTCATGCTTGAACTGTTTTGGACGAACTGCAAGCTGATTTTTCACTTTGCTACAACTCACTCCATTTTATCTGTCGTTTGCCTATACATTGAAACATCTAGATCCATCCACTTGCTACCCCAACCTGTCAACCATGTCACCTCCTCCAGGGCATAATGTCCCACCACCTTGAAGTGAGTCGCAAATGACATGGCCTCAGTCTCACCAAGCGTCCAAATATGAATGGGGAGGACAAAATGGTGCTTTTTTTTTAATGGATTTGCAAAGCCGCAAATTTGAACACATCTACAAACACAAACCATTAAAGATACTGTTTTGAAACTTCAGAAATTTTTGTTGTGTCTTGTGGGTTTACAGAACAAATCATTGAAAATGTTATTTTGTTGTGTTTGTGGGTCTGCAAAACAAATCACTGAAGATGTTATTTTTTTGTGTCTTGTGGGTCTGCAAAACAAATCACTGAAGATGTTATTTTGTTGTGTCTTCTCGGTCTACAAAACAAATCATTGAAGATATTGTTTTGTCGTGTCTTCTCGGTCTACAGAACAAATCATTGAAGATACTGTTTTGAAACTCTGGTAACTGTTTTGCAGTGTCTTCCCTGATGACTGTGCCAAATGTCAAGTTAGTGTGACAATGGCAGCTACGAAAAGAATCCTAAAGACAAATGTCCTTCATTTTGCACTTTCTCAGCTTGCTGTCATGGAGGGTACCCAACTTGAAATAATCATAGCTCCATAACCAATTTAGACATCTTCATGCAATTTGTACCATTAGAATACTCCTTCAACCTTCTGGGTGATGTCAACAGCTCAGAATGCCCAAATGGTTCAATGTGACTCATTTCGTGGTGGCGGGTCACAAATATTATATATGATATTTATTCTCACTCACACTCACTTGTAACAAATACAGACTCACTTGTCAGATGATGACAATCATTCTCACTCAAAATCACTTATACTCACCAGCCATCATCCACGCACACTCACTGCCTGGAACTTATCGGTGGGATTAAAACATCAACTGTGCACCACCCTGTGCAATGCAGACATGACCTGAAATCCACACCCAACACTAAAACGGCATGCAACAGTCTGAAAATGGGGACAAAACCTCCCACAAAAGTCACTGTAACGGTGTCATTTAGGCTCTCAAAACTAGTCTGATTTCACACACAGTTGTCTGGATGGGTCTCAGGTCTGAAATCAGTAGTCACTCATTTTCTAGGGTCACAATCAGCAGTGGTTGTATCTCACACCAAACTGTGGCTGCCTGAACCAGCATCAGCAGCTTGTAGTGTTGGTGTGACTGATGTGTGTAGGTGTACCTGATGGCGATGATGATGCGACATCAACCATCTCATGTTGGTGTGGCTGATGTAGGTGTACCTGATGGTGATGATGACATGACATCAGCCGTCTCATGTTGACATGGCTGACGTAGGTAGATGTACCAACAGTACCTGACGGTGACGATGATGTGGCATCAGCCATCTCATGCTGGTGTGACTGACACAGGTGAACCTAATGGTGATCGTGTGCAGTCATTTTGTGGTACTGGTGTCAAGTAGACTGACAGTGACCAGTCACTCCTGGCATTGTTGCCGAGTTACTTTGTGGTACTGGTGTCAAGTAGACTGATACTGATAGTGACCATTCACTCCTGATGTTGTTGCCAAGTCACTATGTGGTACTGGTGTCAAGTAGACTGACAGTGACCAGTCACTCCTGATGTCGTTGCCAAGTCACTATGTGGTACTGGTGTCAAGTAGACTGACAGTGACCAGTCACTCCTGATGTTGTTGCCAAGTCACTATGTGGTACTGGTGTCAAGTAGACTGACAGTGACCATTCACTCCTGATGTTGTTGCCGAGTCACTATGTGGTACTGGTTGTCGAGCAGACTGACAGTGAGTAAGCAGTCACTCATGGCACTGTTGCTGAGTCACTTTGTGGTACTGGTTGTCAAGCCAGAATCTGACCCAAAGCTCAAGTTTTCAGCTCAAAATCTTGTCTTTATAGTTCTCACACTTCACCACAGCTAACCGGGTGTTAAACAGAAAAACATCCACAAACCAAAGAAAACATGTCGTGAAGGGTCCCCACAGTGTGATATCATGACAAAGCACGCATGGAGTTCACACTGTGCAACACCATCCTACAGAATAAACATTAGTCCCCACAGAATAATGCCATCCTACAGATCACACAGGGGTTCCTCCAGTGTAACACTGTCCTACAGATTATATATGAACTAAAACATCTTACAGATCACACAGGGGTTCCTCCAGTGTAACACCGTCCTACAGATTATATATGAACTAAAACATCTTACAGATCACACAGGGGTTCCTCCAGTGTAACACTGTCCTACAGATTATATATGAACTAAAACATCTTACAGATCACACAGGGGTTCCTCCAGTGTAACACTGTCCTACAGATTATATATGAACTAAAACATCTTACAGATCACACAGGGGTTCCTCCAGTGTAACACTGTCCTACAGATTATATATGAACTAAAACATCTTACAGATCACACAGGGGTTCCTCCAGTGTAACACTGTCCTACAGATTATATATGAACTAAAACATCTTACAGATCACACAGGGGTTCCTCCAGTGTAACACTGTCCTACAGATTATATATGAACTAAAACATCTTACAGATCACACAGGGGTTCCTCCAGTGTAACACTGTCCTACAGATTATATATGAACTAAAACATCTTACAGATCACACAGGGGTTCCTCCAGTGTAACACTGTCCTACAGATTATATATGAACTAAAACATCTTACAGATCACACAGGGGTTCCTCCAGTGTAACACTGTCCTACAGATTATATATGAACTAAAACATCTTACAGATCACACAGGGGCTCCTACAGTGTAACACCATCCTACAGCACATACATGAGTTAAAAGAGTGGAACACAATCCTACAAAATATGAATGGGTTCCCACAGTGTAACACCATCCTACAAACTAAATCTGGGTTTGTAACACCACCTACAAAGTATGCATGGGTTCCCAGTGTTACATCATCCCACAAGGCATACATGGGTTCCAATTGTGTACCACCACCAACAAAGTATGCTTAGGTTCCCAGTGTTACATCCTCCTGCATGGCATACACAGGTTCGTATAGTGTAACACCACCTACAAATTGGGCATGGGTTCCCAGTGCTACACAATCCTACCAGGCAAATGTGGGTTCCTACAGTGTAACACCACCTACAAAGTATGCACTGGCTCCCAGTGTTACACCATCCTACCAGGCCAACATGGGTTCTTGTAGTGTAACACCACCTACAAAGCATGCATGGGTTCCCAGTGTTACACCATCCTACCAGGCAAACGTGGGTTCCTATAGTGTAACACCACCTACAAAGTATACTATTCCATAAAGCATGCATCTGGAGTTCCTGTGGTGTAACATCATACTGAAAAGAAAGTAAACAAGGGTTTCCACCTGTAGCAACATCCTAGACGGAAAGTACATCGGGTTTTGATAGCATTAGACCAGGAAGGCAGACGTGGGTACCCAAAGTCTCACTGTTTCAGTTCCAGAAAGTCTGACGTAATTCCTGCCATGCATGAAAGAGAGTGCTTACCTTGTGTAATAGTTATGATGGAAACAGCATTATATAATAATTCTGGGAAAACAGTCCTTGTGTGACATGGGGTCATAGTTCTTACATTATATAATAATTATGGGGAAACAGTCCTTGTGTGACATGGGGTCATAGTTCTTACATTATATAATAATTATGGGGAAACAGTCCTTGTGTGACATGGGGTCATAGTTCTTACATTATATAATAATTATGGGGAAACAGTCCTTGTGTGACATGGGGTCATAGTTCTTACATTATATAATAATTATGGGGAAACAGTCTGCATGTGACATGGGAAGAGTTTTTACATGATATAAATTATAATGGTTGTGCTACTCGAGGAGAGAGAGAGTTTACACAGTAAGGGGAGATAATTCATCCTACGCCAGGAGAGTGCTCTCCTGTTACACTGGGAGATAAAGTTCTTATGTAACATGGGAAGAACGTTCATATGTAACATGGACAGTTTTTATACATTACCTGGAGAAAATGTTTCAACGCTGCATGAGAAAATAGTTGTTACATGGGAAGAAAGTTTTTTTCTTTATGTGGCAAAAGAGCTCTTACATGTGGAGAGAGTTCCAATGTTACAAGGGTTCTTATAAGTCTCAGTTCTTATGTCATATGGGGAGAGTTTTTACATTATATGAGGAGGGAGTTCCTGTGTTACATATGCAAAGAGTTCTTACATTACAGATGTATTGGTGTTCTCTGTGTCACCCGTAACTGCCATGTCCATAAAACAACTGCCACTATGTGCCACATGCCAGTGTCACCACCATATCTGTGTTGGTGTCTTCTGTGTCACCACCAGATCTGTGTTGGTGTTCTGTGTCACCCCTAACTGTCATGTCCATAAAACAACTGCCACTATGTGCCACATGCCAGTGTCACCACCAGATCTGTGTTGGTGTTCTCTGTGTCGCCTCTAACATGCCAGTGTCACCACCAGATCTGTGTTGGTGTTCTCTGTGTCACACCTAACATGCCAGTGTCACCACCAGTCCTGTGTTGGTGTTCTGTGTCACCCCTGTCATGTGCACATAAAACAACTGCCACTAAAAGATGTCAGTCCACTATTCTTGTTGTTCTCCATGTTGTTCAAAGTGTTACATCAACATAAACAACTGAATGTTCTCTGTGTTGTACAGAATGTTCTTTGTGTTGTACAGAATGTTCTCTGTGTTGCCCACAGCATTACATCAATGCAACCAAATGACACAGTTCATTGTGTCTCAGTCAGTCTGTCGTAGCTGCTGTTCTCTGTGTTGTACAGAATGTCATGTCAACACAAACAACTGACACAGTTCACTGTATCTCAGTCAGTCTGTTGTAGTTGTTGCTCTCTGTGTTGTACAGAATGTCAACACAGACAACTGACACAGTTCACTGTATCTCAGTCAGTCTGTTGTAGTTGTTGCTCTCTGTGTTGTACAGAATGTCAACACAAACAACTGACACAGTTCACTGTATCTCAGTCAGTCTGTCGTAGTTGTTGTTCTCTGTGCTGTACAGAATGTCATGTCAACACAAACAACTGATACAGTTCACTGTATCTCAGTCAGTCTGTTGTAGTTGTTGCTCTCTGTGTTGTACAGAATGTCAACACAAACAACTGACACAGTTCACTGTATCTCAGTCAGTCTGTTGTAGTTGTTGCTCTCTGTGTTGTACAGAATGTCAACACAAACAACTGACACAATTCATTGTGTCTCAGTCAGTTTACCGGTGTTGCTGTTCCCCGTGTTGTACAGGATGTCACATCTACACAAACAACTCAGTCAGTTTACTGGAGTTGCTGTTCCCTGTGTTGTACAGTGTCATGTCAACACAAACACCTGCCACTAACTGCTGTGTATAAAGCAGTTGGCCACTGTTGTTGCCGTTCCCTGTGTGGGCCAAAACATCACATCAGTATAAGCCAATGAAACGATCGGTTGTGTGTTGGTCAGACCACCACTATTGTTCTCCATATGGCCACAATGTCACATCAACATAAGTAACTGAAATGATTGGTTGTGTGTAGGTCAGACCACCACTATTGTTCTCCATACGGCCACAATGTCACATCAACATAAGTGACTGAAACGATTGGTTGTGTGTCGGTCAGACCACCACTATTGTTCTCCATACGGCCACAACGCCACATCAACATAAGTGACTAAAACAACTGACTGTGTGTCAGTCCATCCACCAATGTTGTTCTCCAAACAGCCACTACGTCACATCAATGTACATGACTGAAACTCGTGTGTCAGTCAGTCCACCACTGTTGCTGTTCTCTGTGTTGACCAAAACGCCATGTTGATGTGAAAACAGCACAAAAAAGAACCCAGCTGTTCCAACACAATTACTGAAGTCGTTTTTTTTTGCGCTGGCCATAAACATCAAGATAACATGAGCAGCAGTCACTATCTGGCTTTTTTGGGTGGTGGTGGCATGAGTTGTCGGTCGCTCTGTCCAGAGTGATGCTCCTGTGCTGGCGGCTGCCAACGGGCGTGGTTGATGGTGTGGAACAGAACCTCCTTGGTGACTGGGTGCTGGATGCTTGCACACACACCTGCATGGGAAGCACCAAACAGGTCATGAGAAAATAGCAACATCTACAAATATGGAATGTCCTTTGAAATTGTCATCTGCATGGCAAACATCAAACAGGTCATGCGAATACTGCAACAGCTAAACATATGGAATTTACATTGAAATATTCATCTGCACGGCAAACACCATAACAGGTCATGAGAATACTGCAACAGCTAAATGGAATTTCCATTGAAATTTTCATCCGCTTGGAGAAGACCAAACAGGACATGAGAATATTGCAACATCTACAAATATGGAATTCACTTTGAAAATTTCATCTGCATGGTGAAGACCAAACAGGACATGAGACTACTGCAACATCCAAAAATATGGAATGTACTTTGACATTTTCAACAGCACAGCAAACACCAAACAAAACATGCAAACCAATGAATGCAATGAACAAATAAAAAGAAGGGTGAGCACACAAAAACATATATATATAAACAAAAACAAACAAACAAAAAAAGCCTAAAACAAACCATGCTATCAATATAAATCCTAAAACAAGTATAGCAACTGGCATATTAATATCACTCAGCCTCCATTTGTCTTCCTCACCTGATCATGAATATCCAAATACATTACCATTAATGCAAGAATAATTTACAGAGAAAAATGGAGGAAGGAACAAACGGATGAATAAACAAAACAAAAGACAAGAAGCATGCAAAACTGACCCATGGCTGTGTTGTAGCCATTGGGGAAGGACTTGTCCGTGCGCTGACGCATGAACTTCCACTGTTTGCCATCCCAGGAGCACTCGATGATCTTGTTGTCCATCTGTCTCAGCTCCTTCGTCACCTGAAATCACAATGTCTCTGTGCTGTTACTGTTCCTCTCTCTTTCTCTGTCATCACCTGCAATCAGAATGTTTTTGTGTTGTGTCTGGTACTCTCTGTGTCATCAGCTGAAATCTGAATGTTTCTGTGTTGTTACTGGTCCTCTCTCTGTCATCACCTGTAATCAGAATGTTTCTGTGCTGTAACTGGTCCTCTCTGTGTCATCACCTGCAATCTGAATGTTTCTGTGTTGTGACTGGTCCTCCTGTCTGTCTCTGTCGTCACCTGCAATCAGAATGTTTCTGTGTTGTTACTGGTCATCTCTCTCTGTCATCACCTGCAATCAGAATGTTTCTGTGTTGTTACTGGTCCTCTCTCTGTCGTCACATGCAATCAGAATGTTTTTGTGTTGTGACTGGTCCTCTCTCTCTCTCTGTTGTCACCTGCAATCAGAATGTTTCTGTGTTGTTACTGGTCATCTCTCTCTGTCATCACCTGCAATCAGAATGTTTCTGTGTTGTTACTGGTCCTCTCTCTGTTGTCACGTGCAATCAGAATATTTTTGTGTGGTTACTGGTCCTCTCTCTGTCGTCACCTGAAATCAGAATGTTTCTGTGTTGTTACTGGTCCTCCCTCTGTCGTCACCTGCAATCAGAATGTTTTTGTGCTGTTACTGGTCCTCTCTCTCTCATCACCTGCAATCACAATGTCTCCATGTCTAAGGACAGGATGCCTAGCTAGCATTTGGGCCTTACCTTTTCATTTATGTGTACTGAAAGTTCAGTCAGTCTCTCTTCCTCTGTATCTCTCCCTCTTTAGAGAGAGAGAGAGAGAGAGAGAGAGAGGGGACCTGAGAGGAGGAGAGAGAGAGAGAAAGAGAGAGACGACCTGAGAGCAGGGGAGAGAGAGAGAGAGAGAGAGAGAGAGAGAGAGAGAGAGAGAGAGAGAGAGAGAGAGAGATGACCTGAGAGCAGGGGAGAGAGAGAGAGAGAGAGAGAGAGAGAGAGAGAGAGAGAGAGAGAGAGAGAGAGAGAGAGAGAGAGAGAGAGAAAGAAAGAACCTGAGAGTGGGAGAGAGAGAGAGAAAGAGAGGACCTGAGAGTGGGAGAGAGAGAGGACCCGAGAGTGGGAGAGAGAAAGAGAGGGGAGCACGCTCACCTTTATAGCTGAGAAGGGCTGATCATAACTTCCAACATACAGCAAACCCTTGGTCTCAGGAAGCATGCTGTAAAATACAGAACTTTGACATGAACACATCAACTGGTTGTGTTCATAACAACCTTTGACACTTGCTTCTGCAGTGGTGTCCATGTTTCTGAATGTAACACATAAGATGTCACACACTGTGACACATAAGATGGCAGTAATGCACTTGTGCTCTCTCTCTCTCTCACAGACACACACACACAGCAAACTAAAAAAATAAAAGACCAACAGCCAAAGACTTGCCAGTATACATTAACCCACACATAACTTGGGCTAAAATCTCATAAATACCCCCCCAACCATTCCCCCCCCCCCCCCCCCCCCAAATCCACCCCACTCCTCCCACCACACCCACACAAATGCCAGTGAATGCAAGCACAGACACACCTGCACAGACATACAGCATCTGCAACCTCACTTTGGTTTTGGATACCAAAAATCACACCTGGCTCTGAGGAGGGACCCATGCATCCAAGAGGTTTTCTCTGTGTGTGTGTGTGTGTGTGTGTGTTTGTGTGTGTGCGTGCGCGCATGCAAGCACATGCATCTTTCACAGTTATGCTTCAACCTCTGTTGATGTGTACATTATGTCTTAGCTTTTGTTAGATTGTGGATTACATTCTCCATCTCAATGTACATTAAGTGCGTTATGTTTGTTCAGCGTTTTGAGATGCAGGATAGGCACTTTACACATTTCCATTATTTTTTATTTCATTTTGTTATTGCTAATATAAAGTGATAACATTTTCCATCTTGGTATACATTATGTGTGTTATAGTATGCTTGTTCAGCACTTTGAGCCCAGGTAGGCGCTTTACAAATTTCTGTTATTTTTATATATTTTATTGCTGATAAAATTTTCCATCTCAATATACGTTATGTGTGTTATACTATGCTTGTTTAGCGCTTTGAGCCGTGGGATAGGTGTTTTACAAATTTCCATTATTATTATTCATAAAAGAACTACACACCCTTGTTTCTCCTTTACTGTTTGTAATTTCTGAATGTTTCACTGTCTTCAATACCGTAACATAATACTGGAATCATCAGTCCTCCACACCTGAACTTAATACCTGAATCATTGGTCTTCCATATCTTAACATAATACCTGAATCATTGCACCTAAACATAATACCTGAATTATCGGTCTTTCATATCTTAACATAATACCTGAATCATCAGTCTTCCACACCTAAATATAATACCTGGATCATCAGTCTTCCACAACTGAACACAATACCTGAATCATTGGTCTTCCACATCTAAACATGACACCTCAATCATCAGTCTTCTGCACCTAAACATAATACCTGGATCACTGGTCTTCCAAACCTAAACATAACACCTGAATCATTGATCTTCCGCACCCAAAGAGAACACCTGAAACATCTACTTGGCCTGTCTGTCTCCTTGTTCTAATACTTAACAAGGCGGGGTACAATAAATAAAGGAGAAGAAACGACAAATATGGAGACAAGCAGAGCAGCGCCATGCAGTCCCATGCTACTCACCCTGGCCGCTGCTCTTTGCAGATCTTGAGGCGGAAGTCGACGGAGTTGAGAGACGGGGGCTTCCATTTCAGAGTCTCTTTGCATCGTCCGCACAAGTATGGCTGCCCATTAGAAACACATAATGATAATGATGCACAGGTGGGCTGCCAGTCAAAACACATGATGATGCTGCACAAGTGGGCTGCCAGTCAAAACCAAGATCAACCGCATCATGTACACCAAATGGAATTGTTACCTTGTTCTGCACAAGCATTTAAACTGAAGTGTCCAACTTTCTGTGGTCATGGGAAGCCACAAATGCCAGAACAGTAAAGCAGGAAATTAAATTGGTTTAGCATCCTGCAACATGGAAACAAACCGACAGACAGACGTACAAGCAGGAAGCCACGCAGGAGGACAGACTAGCGGACTTACATCAGGCACTGGCTGAAAGATGAGACCATCCACCTCATGGCTGACTTGGCTGGCAAAGCCTCCATCCAGGATCTGTAACAAATCCACTCACTGTAATCTAGCTGTAACAAATCCACTCACTGTAATCCATCTGTAACAAATTCTCTCACTGTAATCCATCTGTAACAAATCCACTCACTGTAATCTAGCTGTAACAAAAACTCACTGTGATCTCCTTTTCTCAACTGCAATTCTCACCTCTTCAAGCTATCCAACTGACTGACAGTATGTGTGTGTGTACATGCATGCATGTTGTGTGTACACGTGTGTGTGTGCACGCATGTGCGTGTGTGTGTGTGTGTGTGTGCATGCATGCATGTGTGTGTACATGTGCCAGTAAGTTTATTTTGACTATGTTTTGAGTTTGGTCCTTCCTTTATGTGCTCCAGTTTGGAGAAACAGCACTTAAGAGAACAACACTAACAAACACACATGACATACTGACAAACACAGGTAACAACACTGACATACACACATAACAACATTGATACACACACACATGACATACTGACGCATAACAACACTGACCAACATAACAACACACATGTGCACACACACACACCACTGACACATACAATACTGGCACACGTAACCACCATGACACACCCCTGTAACAACACTGACGCATACACACTCACGTACACAAACAACACTCACATATAACAAAACTGACACACACATAACAACACTGACATACATACACACAACAACACTGACACCCCCCTACAACAACACTGACACACACGTGTATATATATATGCATAAGCACACTGACACACACATATGCATAACAACAGTGACTGGGGGATGTATATCCCACTCTTCCACACCCCAGCAGTCCCACCTTCTGTGCAGCAGTGAGGTCCCAGAAGGGCTTGGAGCGGACACTGAAGGCCTGACTGGCACGGTCCAGCATCCCCTGCTGCATCTTGGCATTGCGTGGGCCCACAATCTCTTTGTCGATGCAG
Organism: Alviniconcha strummeri; assembly: GCA_963584105.1. Lineage (NCBI taxonomy): Eukaryota > Metazoa > Mollusca > Gastropoda > Provannidae > Alviniconcha > Alviniconcha strummeri. Next base: position 6,895,223 of record OY757556.1, read on the forward strand.
AGCAGACGTCGGTGGAAGTCCGTCTTCCCCACCTCCTGGCCCTGTTGTGGCAGTCAGTGTTCACTGAATAACTTTTGCCTCTTTACTGTTGTCTGACCACACAGTGTTCACTGAATAACTTCTTCCTCTTTATTGTTGTCTGACCACACAGTGAGTGTTCACTGGGTAATTGATTCTGTTTTATTTTTGTCTAACCACAGTAATTTCTTCCTCTTTATTTTTGTTTAACCACACAGTCAGTATTCACTGAATAACTTCTTCCTCTTTATTATTGTCTAACCACACAGTCGATATTCACTGGGTAATTTGTTTTGTTTAATTTTCATCTAACCACAGTCAACATTCACTGAGTAATTTCTTCTGTTTTATTTTTGTCTAACCACCCACTGACAGTCAATATTCACTGAGCAATTTCTTCCGTTTCATTTTTGTCTAGCCACACATGCCCCCTTACCTCCATGACTTTGAATAAAATGACACTGTAAACTGGTACATGGTGGTGTGGTGTACACAGAGCATGTGCTGAGACGGCAGCCGTTTCACATGGCACCAGCTGTGTAACAACCAGAGCTGTAAATAGGCCACTTCAGTGGATATTAAAAAAATGCACTGTGTAAAGCAACAGCTGTCAGAGTGGCATACAACCAGAGTGCACTGGGTCTGCTTGGAAGCAGAGAATAGTGCTATACAGATGCCATTGTTAAGCGCTTAGGGCTCATCTAGAGATGAGGCGCTCAATAAGTGTACATATGATAATAATTTTCATATAGTATCTGACAGAGCAGATAGACTAGTAGACTAAGCAAACAACCATCTCAAGTGTCTTGCACCTCAGAAGATCTGAAGTGTTGAGGAGTCTGAGCCATTACCTGTATGCAAAAAGCCAAGAACACCACACCCCTGATTGCCTGCAGGAGAAAGGCATACAAAGAGGAAGCCCCATATGCTTCTGCTTGCAAGCCCCATATGCTTCAGTCACATCAAAACAACAGTGGTTCCAAAGGCACCAATCAGTCACATCAAAACAACAATGGTTCCAAAGGCACCAATCAGTCACATCAAAACAACAATGGTTCCAAAGGCACCAATCAGTCACATCAAAACAACAATGGTTCCAAAGGCACCAATCAGTCACATCAAAACAACAATGGTTCCAAAGGCACCAATCAGTCACATCAAAACAACAATGGTTCCAAAGGCACCAATCAGTCACATCAAAACAACAATGGTTCCAAAGGCACCAATCAGTCACATCAAAACAACAATGGTTCCAAAGGCACCAATCAGTCACATCAAAACAACAATGGTTCCAAAGGCACCAATCAGTCACATCAAAACAACAATGGTTCCAAAGGCAACATCAGGGAAAACTTCTGAGAGATGGGGCAGAGCATGCATGGGCTTTCCCAAGCACCAAAATGCTATTTTGAACTGATCTCAGTTTACCCACAGCAAGGTGCAATTTTGTGTTCTCATCTGTTTCCCGACTACAAATAAATATGTGCACACACACGCTGTTCCCTGACATTCAGGAAGCAGTCTGCTGACTTCATAGCTGACCACTGCACAGGAGTCCGAATGAAGCCATTGCCAGGCTGAGTTCCAAAAGATGGTTACATAAGGTACAAACACTGTACCTCAAACTTGACGATGTCATAGACGAGGAACCGTGGAACATCTTTGCCTTCCACTTTGTCCAGAATCATTTCCTGAAAAACACAGTCAAAAATGAAAACACACAGAGGGGCAAAAGAATCAAAAAAGAAAACACACAGAGGAGGGCAATACATTCTGAAAACATACAGAGGGTCAAAATAATCAAAAATGTGAATACCCAGTGGGTCAAAATAATGAAAAATGAAAACACACAGAGGGTCAAAATAATGAAAAATGAAAACACAGAGGGTCAAAGTAATGAAAAATGAAAACACAGAGGGGGGCAAAATGGGGGAGGGGGCAATCCACTCTGAATATGCACAGAGGGGGGAAAAGGCAAATAATCATGACATCTTTTTTATATATTTTATTTTAGGTCAAAGTGTAGAAAGAAAAATAAACACAATTAATTGTTGAAGTATTATATTTAGAGCTGGAGGACCTTAAGCAGAGTAAATCCCATGGGCAACAACAACAACAACAACAAGAGTCTTACTCCCTTCATAAAGAGCTGTTCTGGTGGTGGCTGATGGTTTCTTTGGTCTTTACAGGTCGGAGAGCAGGGACAAGCTATTCATCGGTTCCCGACCACCCCCACCTCCCCAATAAGCCATATGTGGTTTCTGTGGACGTTGACCCCCATCCCCAATAAGCCATATGTGGTTTCTGTGGACGTTGACCCCCATCCCCATTAAGCCATATGTGGCTTCTGTGGACCTTGAGTATCCCACACAAAGAACGGGAAGGAAAAAAGATTAAAGAAAACCACTGAGAACTCCTCTCACCCCATCCACCAGTGTGTTTTCCAGGTGAGCCTCCAGATCTTTTCTTCGTGGAAACTCCAAGCCAGGCACATGGAAAACAGCATTGTCACGATCAACCATGTACACCTGGTCTTTCCCATCTATCAGCATCAGGTACCTGTTGAAATACAGACAGTAAATGAAAACAGCATTGTCACGATCAACCATGAACACCTGGTCTTTCCCATCTATCAGCATCAGGTACCTGTTGAAATACAGACAGTAAATGAAAACAGCATTGTCACAATCAACCATGTACACCTGGTCTTTCCCATCTATCAGCATCAGGTACCTGTTGAAATACAGACAGTAAATGAAAACAGCATTGTCACGATCAACCATGTACACCTGGTCTTTCCCATCTATCAGCATCAGGTACCTGTTGAAATACAGACTGTACACAAAAACAGCATTGTCACCATCAAGCATGTACACCTGGTCTAACTCTTGCCTGTCAATCAGTATCAGGTAGCTGTTCAAATACACACAGTATGTGAAAACAGAGTTGTCACCATCAACCATGTACACCTGGTCTAACTCCTTCCTGTCAATCAGTGTCAGGTAGCTGTTCAAATACACACAGTATGTGAAAACAGTGCTGTCACCATTAACCATGTACACCTGGTCTTTCCCATCAATCAGCATCGGGTACCTGTCAAAATACACACAGTACATGAAAACAGTGTTGTCACCATCAACCATGTACACCTGGTCCTTCCCATACCTGTCAAAATACACACAGTACATGAAAACAGTGCTGTCACCATCAACCATGTACACCTGGTCCTTCCCATACCTGTCAAAATACACACAGTACATGAAAACAGTGCTGTCACCATCAACCATGTACACCTGGTCCTTCCCATGCCTGTCAAAATACACACAGTACATGAAAACAGTGTTGTCACAATCAACCATGTACACCTGGTCCTTCCCATACCTGTCAAAATACACACAGTACATGAAAACAGTGTTGTCACCATCAACCAGGTCTTTCCTGTACCTGTCAAAATACTCACAATACATGAAAACAGCACTGTCACAATCAACCATGTACACCTGATCTAACTCTTCCTGTCAATTAGCATCAGGTACCTGTTGAAATACACACAGTACGCAAAAACAGCGTCGTCATGATCAACCATATACACCTGGTGCTTCCTGTCAATCAGCATCAGGTACCTGTTGAAATACACACAGTACATGAAATCAGTGTCATCGTGATCAACCATATACACCTGGTGCTTCCTGTCAGTTAACATCAGGTACCCATTGAATACACAACAGACATGAAAAGAGCAGTCGTAGTCAGCGGTGAACAGCTGATCTTTCCTGTCAATCATCTGGTACCTGTCAAAATACAAATACACATAATAATAATAACAGATTATTTATGGCATCCCATCTTGTAAGAGCCCAGAGCACTTACAAACACATAAGGATATGCTCATTTCATCACACACACATATACACACACACTCATTCACACACACACAGAAACATACACACAAAAACAGCCCTGTCAGGGTCTATCTGAACATGAAGTAGTGTCCCAATGGCTTCCAGATTTTTGTCTGACAACATACAGGGCTTACTAAAATAAAGAGATGCTTAGAATACTTATTACAATTATGACTGTAATGAAAAAAAAAAAAAATTAAACTACCAATTAAGCACTGAAAGAACAAGTAGCAACATTACTACTACATTAAAAAAAAGAATATTATCAATTTATATACTGAAAATGAATAGGTACTGACAAAGGCAGAGCCCCCCCCCCCCCACTCTGAAAAACACATACTATGGTACAGAGATGTACACAAACATACACATGCAAAAGACTGACCTCATGTACAATGACACCAAATCAAACCAGATATTTTTACAACAGCTGAACATGTGCAGACATGAATGCATGTACACACACACACATGAATTCATGCACACACACATACGCACACACGCACAGAGACTTTTCAGTGAGGTTTATTACCTGGTGCCATCTGCCTTCCAGCTGACCATGTAGGGTTTCTTTTTGAGGAATTCCAGGTTCTGGATGTCCATTGACACAGGCTGTGACCCGGGGAACCCTGACCTGGCAATTAAAATAACAATAACAACAGACTTTATTCATCCCAGCGGGAACTTAAAGCTGTTGTTTGATCTTGTACATTAAGGCACAACAAAGAATTGAACTACGCATATAATCTCAATAATTCAAAGTCATGAAACACGTGGACACACTCTCAGACATACACCCCCTGTCTCTCAGTCTGCACACGCTAAAGGATTGATCTACTGTTAATACCTAGCAAGCCCAAAATTACCTTGAATAATGTTTTCTCTGACAAACCAAAGCATAAAAACTCTCAAATAAAATAAAATCATTAGATAAATTAGGTAATGCACAACAACCTCTTTCAGATCCTGTTCTCCTCTAATGATGGCATGCAGCTGCCCGTATGGTGAAGTAAGAAAAAAATGGAGAAAAAAACACACCACCAGCCATGCAGGATGAAAAGAGTGGGTGGGAGAGACACAGCACAACAGAGATCTATAAAGAGGCAGACACATCAGAACAGGGAGACAGAGCTCTGTAAAGAGACAGATGCTGCACAACAGGGAGACAGAGATCTACAAAGAGACAGACACAGCAGAGGAGGGAGACAGAGATCTACAAAGAGACAGACACAGCAGGACAGGGAGACAGAGATCTACAAAGAGACGCAGCAGAAGAGGTAGACAGAAATATACAGAGACAGACACACCAGAAGACTTCAAGAGGGAGACAGAGATCTACAAAGAGACAGACACAACAGAAGAGGGAGACAGAGTTCTATAAAAGAGACAGAGACACAACAGAACAGAGATCTATAAAGGCACACACACAGCAGAACAAAGAGAAGGAGGTCACTAAAGAGCCAGACACAGCAGACCAGAGCCACAGAGACATACAAAGAGTTGACCATTCAGAGTCAATAACATACCCCTTCCATCCTGCCATCTCCTGACACTTGCGTTGCACCTGTGAGAGTGTGGGCTGAGTCACCTGCACCACCCCTGTCACTCCATCCGCAAACTTGGCACTCTGTAAACACACAGACATGGCCACCATACAACACAATGTCTGTCAACACACAGACATGGCCACCATACAATACAATGTCTGTCAATGCACAGACATGGCCACCATACAACACACAGTGACAGTCAACACACAGACATGGCCACCACAGAACACAGTGTTTGTCAACGCACAGACATGGCCATCATACAACACAATGTCTGTCAACACACAGACATGGCCACCATACAAAACACAGCGTCAGTCAACACACAGACATGGCCACTATACAACACAATGTCTGTCAACATACAGACATGGCCACCATACAACACACAGTGTCAGTCAACATACACATATGGCCACCATATAATACAGTCTCTGTTTCACACACTACACATCCATTCACAGCTGCCTACCTTTTTACTCACCAAACCTCAAAGTCCATTCACTGACCAAACCTCAACCCTCAGTCCATTTACCAACCAATCCTCAAACATCAAAGTCCATTTGCTCATCAAACCTCAACCCTCAAAGTCCATTTCCATTCACTGACCAATCCTCAACCCTCAAAGTCCATTCACTGACCAATCCTCAACCCTCAAAGTCCATTCACTGACCAAACCTCAACCTTCAAAGTCCATTCACTGACCAATCCTCAACCCTCAAAGTCCATTCACTGACCAAACCTCAACCTTCAAAGTCCATTCACTGACCAAACCTCAACCTTCAAAGTCCAATCACTGACCAAACCTCAACCTTCAAAGTCCATTCACTGACCAAACCTCAACCTTCAAAGTCCATTCACTGACCAAACCTCAACCTTCAAAGTCCATTCACTGACCAAACTTCAACCCTCAAAGTCCATGCACTGATCAAACCTCAAAGTCCATTAATAATAACAATGTACATTTATCATGCAGTCATCAATGCCCTGAGCGCCCACATGATGTATATTAACCTAAATATATTGTATACACATGTTGAGCACAGTCCTACCAAAACAATTTACGTAAAGTATTATATGGAAAAACAAACACATGCGCTACACACACACACACAATGACAGTACATGGCTGTTCCACAGGCTTAAAATCGGGCGCTTTAGCAGCTCACTGGCTGAGCTATTTTTAGCTCCCCCGATAGCTGCTCTATCAGTGGAATCTAGGTCAGTACCAGCAGTGGTCAGTACTAGCCGGCTGCTTCTAATTTTTAGCTTGTGGGCTGCTGAGTGTACACGGTGCTTTCTGTATTTTAAGTGTTTCCAGTAGTGAACATATTGATGTTGTGATGCATGTTTGCTGTTTTTCAATATTGCTTTGTTTTGTACGTTTTATGTGTGTACTGTGCACATTTTCATAGTCTGCATGAAAGGCCCTCTTGCCAAAATGGTATACTCAGTTTACACCCCCTGTGAGTTTTTCTTTGAGAGTTGGGCCTGATTTTAAATGAGTGCTTCCTGTAGCAGATATATTGCTGTTGTGATGTATATATGTTGTTTTGTTGAGAAAAAAAGCAGCACCTCACAATAATCGCATACGTTTTGTACTTTTTGTGTGTGTACTGTGCACAATGTGATGTTTTGTGTGATTTTTGCATGAAATGGTTTTGTTGCTGCATGAAAACTAAAACTATTGTACCAAACGTATTTGGTGTCTGTGTAAACTTCAAAATAAGAACTTTTCAATGGTCTGCTGTACAACTCTGTGGTGAGATTGTGCTGGGAAAGGGAGGGGGTGAAAGACGGCTGCTATAATTTACTGCTGGCAGCAGCAGCGTGTCCGTGGCCGGACCGCTCAGCTATCGGATATCTCAAGTGGGGCCACCTGCGTAGCTGACCTAGATTCTCGGGCACTGGCTCTAACTAAAGAGGCGTCTGGGAACAGCCGTGAGTAGCAGAAACTGGGCACTGATATTAGCTGGGAGGAAATACTGTGAAAATCCACTCACTAACAAAATTTGAACCCTTCAAAGTCCATTCACTGACCAACCCTCAAAGTGCATTCATTCACTGACCTTCTTTACAAACTCTCTGCGCCTGCCCGGGGGTTCCCCACTGTTGTGTTTGTTGTCGCTGCTGTTTCCATTGTCCAGCTTGTGGCCGTCATCATCCACAGTGTCATCGGATTCTGTGGACATGCCAAACAACCACCATCTCACAAACAATGCTACAAGAGCTGTGGACAGAGGAGTAAGAAAGTTGGTGTTTTATGCCCAGTCAACCAGGGCAAAAATGACAGAGGAGCCACAGTGCTTGATGACTAAGCAATGACACAGTCCAGGGGTCACAGATACCCAGAAAAAAAGATGTATTTTGATTTTCACACAAAAGAAAATTTACTGATGGTAATGTTCAAATCCTGTGCATTTTGGAGGCACGAAAAAACAACTAAAAACAAAACTGGTTGTATGCAGATGATGTGGAAACAGAAGACTCCACTATCATATGCCGGACTCAGATTTTATGTTGACAGGAACACTTGTCCTCTCACTGCTTTGGCACTTTTTCCATCTGGTCTTTTCCCTTTCATTTGGTCCTCAGCGAAAATAATTTCAACATGGCTTCCAGAGAAACGGTGAATGCTCACACCTTGTGGCAGAGGTACATGCCTCACTTTGAATTGCCCAAAAATTCAGTGCCAAGACTACATAAAGCACAGTACAAACACCAACACTATTGCAGCGAGACTTATGCATGCACCACCAGAAAACTCAGAACTGGGTATACTCCAGACTGGAAATCAAATTAACTGCAAAACAGGCCTAGAAGTGTTTATGATCATGTTTTTCTTGTTAATTTTCATATTCTGTTACAAAATACAACCAAACCGCATGAGTAAACAGGTGTGCCAGCTTCATCATGATAGTCCACTGCGACAGCCATACCTGTACACCACTGTGGCAGTGGTGGAGCAGAGGGTGTGTCTTCTGGATCACCGTAGCGTTTGAACAATTCATCCAGGTAGTCTTGTTTGTAGATACCTGGAGGTCTGCTCTGAAACAGCAACAAATGGAAGCAAACATAAAGTCCACCCAACCTGAAAGACTAACACTACAATTTTAATTTAAAGGCATGTAAAGATGGATGGTAAACCTGCATATCCCACTCTTTATGACCACAGTACAGGTGCAAAACATATATTGTGCCACGTGTGTGTGTGTGTGTGTGTGTGTGTGTACTCTTTATTGTTCGCATGATCCTGTATGTGTGTGCACTTGATCCTACATGTGTGTGTGTGTGTGTGCATGCGATCCTGTGTGTGTGTGTGTGTGTGTGTGTGTGTGTGTGTGTGTGTGTGTGTGTGTGTGTGTGTGCGTGCGTGTGCACGACATTGTGTGTGTGTGTGTGTGTGTGTTTTTGCCATGTTTTGTATGAAAATGTTTGTTAATTTTCATGTTTTATTTGCTTGTATACCATTCATCTGTATCCTTATGTGTATTTGCACATTGTATGTTTTTAAGTTGTAATGCGCTTTGAGCTTCTGAGAGCACTCTATAAGTTCCCTGTTATTATTATATTGTGCACTGGATAATGAACAAATGCACTAGAACATGATGTGTAAGTACACAAATATAAGCATAAATGTGCACACACACACACACATGCACACTGCAAACACACAATCATTCTTTAACTTCAGCACAATATACACGGATGAACGTAGTTTAATTTACACGAAAGAGACTTACACAGTGACAATTTTAAAATCACTATAAATAACCACTAACTTAAGAGTTACTCATCAAACTGTGAGAAAAATCACAGTCTGATTTAGATATATCTATATCTTCTCACTGTATCAAGTGAATATTTACAACCAACAATATACATTTATAAAACACATTTTATTATTCATTAGAATGAGATCAAACAGCTAATTTTTGCCAAATGTGAACCAGGTCCAAAATGTTGTGACAATAACAAAAGGGGGCAAGGAAAACCCTGACTGCACACAGCCAGTCAAATTTCGTTCCCAAGTCTGCCGCTGTTTAAAGTGACCTCATTCAAGACTCAAAAGGAACCTAAAAACATTTATTCCCTAAACTGCTGTGTTTTCTGTTCTGTGTTGCTGTCTTAATCCATCTCAAGTCTCTGTTTACTGCCCATTTTAAGTTGTGTGTGTGTGTGTGTGTGTGTGTGTGTGTGTGTGTGTGTGTGTGTGTGTGTGTGTGCTACTGTCGGTCTAGTTTGTCACACTGGCTCACACTGTGGCACTGTCAGTATAGTTTGTTACAATGTGACACTTTCAGTCCAGTTTGTCCCAGTGTGACAGTCAGCACAGTTTGTCTCAATGTGACATTTTCAGTCTAGTTTGTCCCAGTCTAGTTTGTCCCAGTGTGACAATGCCGATCTAAGCCCACCTCCAAGTCAGGTAAACACTTCAAAATACAGGAAAATCAACAGGAAAACAACAAGAGATCCACAAAGAAGCGGAAACACACCCACAAGCCTGGTCAGCAACACAAAAGTAAAACAAACAGAAAAGCCACAATGACAGATCTACACTAAAACTAGAAAAGGAAGAAGAAAAGGAACGTACCTCAGCAAACTTGTGGACAGCTGCCTCAACACTGGAACAAAACAAGAGAGCTGATTCAGTCACCACTACCTGTCCCCCCAGTAAGTAAACATGGTGCTTAACCTCCACAAAAACCATGAGGCTTATTAGACACGGAGAGAAGGGGGGGGGGGGGGGGAGGGGAGGGGTATGGAGGCGGGGGAAGTGGGAGATTATATACCTATCACTACACTGTCACCACCTGAATGACTCCTGCATTAAGATGGGCAGTGATGAGAGCCATTTTAATGTTTCATAACTGTGAGGGACAAAGTCACAAGACAGTGTCCACAGACCACAACTTTTGAAGAGAAAGGAGAGCCGAAGCAGGTTCGAACTGAGGTCCCTCTGCTTACCAGCCTAAGGCCTTACTGTTAGGCAAAACTGGCTCTCTGTTGTCCCCCCCTCCTCCTTCTGTCTTTTATACTGTAATCTTTGTTAATTATGTATGTATGTGTTTGTGTGCCTACCTGCAGCTTGTGCTGCAGTGGTACTGTTATCATGTATACAAATTGTATATCACTTTAAGGACATGTATCAGTGTTCTTTTTGGTTAGATTTATAGTATTAGTACAGTAGTAGTATTGCATTATGTGAGGCACTAAGAATGTTTGCATCATTTGGACTGATTCATTGATTTATACTAAAATCTTAGAGTGAGGCCTGAGGGGGAGTGGGTGAGAGAGAGAGAGAGAGAGAGAGAGAGAGAGAGAGAGAGAGAGAGAGAGAGAGAGAGAGAGAGAGAGCTGAGGGGGGTGAGAGAGAGACAGAGAGAGGGGGGTGAAGAGGAGGGGGGAGGAGAGAGGGGGGAGGAGAGGTGAGAGTTAGAGGACAGTGGGTGGGAGAGGGTGTCAGAGGGGTCACTGCTGGGCACCACAAGGAAGAAGCCTACCTCCATGAAAGCTTTTCCACCAAGTAACTGACGATGAGAAAGCCTGTTCTGTTGAAGCCATGTGTGCAGTGAACACCTGCAAAGTAGCCATGTGTACAGTGAACACCTGCAAAGTAGCCATGTGTGCAGTTAACACCTGCAAAGTAGCCAGGTGTACAGTGCATACCTGAAAAGTAGCCATGTGTGCAGTGAACACCTGCAAAGTAGCCAGGTGTACAGTGATCATCTCCAAAATAGTTTACGTGTCAGTTAGAATGACGCTGGTCAACTGCAACAATGGCAGCCACTGCCATCACCACTTCATAGAAGTCGGGAAAAGCTTGTTCCATATGTTTACTGCCATTACAGCCTACCTCCCGGTTCACCTGAAGCCTAGCACCTGCTGGTTACTCAATTACGTTAATGTCTCAGCACATCTGCAGTACCCCTCAGCAGATCACAGACAAAAACCACAGAGAAACTGCCCTCACTCACTCACTGAAAGAAAAAGGTCAGGAGTCTTTAATTTAAAGGGTAACTGACATGAAGCAGCAGCACTGTCCCTGTCACTGTGCATCAGTGTCACTGACATTGCGTATCAGTATATGAGTATCGCTGTGTGTCACTGTGTATTAGTATCACTGTATCAGTATCACTGCATCACTGTGATTGTGATTATCACAAATACACTGATGATACCCAGTTATCAAAGCTGAATGTACAGCAACAAGCTCAAACTAAGAGCGGAAAAGACCGAAGTTCTTCCCAATGCCTCTGCCTCCTGCCTTAGTTCAGGTGGTAAGCACATATCCTTCAAATCTTCAGTTAGGAACCTAGGACTGTAGGAGTTCATCTTGATCACACACTGTCTATGCAACATCAGCAAGGTATGCTGTACAGCATACCTAGAACTGAGAATAGCTTCAATCGGACCACACTTGACTCAGAGTGCAACTGCCCAGCTTGTTTCATCTGCCATAACATCCTGGTTTGACTACTGCAATTCCATCCTTGCTTGATTACCATTGAAGCAGATTTCACACTTACAGAGTCCAAAACAACGTTGCAAAACTCATTCTCAGAAAATCCACATAGGATCATGTGACACCACTCCTGCAAGAACTGCACTGGCTTCCGATTAAATTGTGACCACAGTACAACTACACGATGGCCACTTTTGTCTACTGCTTTTTCAATGGCTTAGGATGCTTTGGGACTTTGAGGAACTTCTCACACAATGAACAAAGGTTTCATATGCACATAGGGTATGGGAAAGATAGCCTGGTAGAGAGCCGTCGAAAAAGCGGTAGACAAAAGTGGCTATCTGTAGAATATCTGGGATCAGATGGCAGAGTATCATGATCACTGTGTATCAGGATCATTGTGTATCACTATCACTGTGTATCACTACCACAGTTTATCACTATCGCTGTGTATCAGTATTACTGTCAACTTGTATCAGCATCACTGTGAATCATTGTGTATCGGTATTACTGTGTGTCAGTATCACTGTGTATCACTGTCACTGTGTATCAGTATCACTGTGTGTCACTGTGTATCAGCATAACTGTGAATCACTATCGATTGGTATTACTGTGCCTCAGTATGACAGTGCATCAGTCTCCCTGTATCACTGCATCAGTGTCACTGTGTACCAGCATCACTGTGCATCAGTATCCCTGTAGATTAGTATCACTCTGCATCAGTATCATGAGGAATGCAATTTTTTAAAAATAAAATCAAAGGACATTCACTGCTTCAGCAGTTTTTCAGCACATTTCTCAACCTGTACATCAAAACCTGATGTCTGAAAGATATGAAAACACAACAATGAGTGTTATGATTTTGTGCCCAGCAGTATGTATGTATATCTGCGATGTCATGAACAAGCTGGGATGAGTGGCAAAACTATCCAATCTGTTCCGAGTCTACCTTGTTCTGTTCTTCTTTGCTAAAGAGTGAACCAACATGGCTGCACCCTGTGGAGCTCAAATTTGAAGAAAAAAGAAGAAGAAAAAAACTCACCCAACCCCTCCAAAGTACTGCTCTTTTATACTGACAGAATAAGATCCAAACACATAAAAAGTTAAAAAGAATGCTATTTATTATGATTATTTATTACTTATAGAATAACCCCATGAAGAATACAGATGGAACGATGGAAAAGTGTTTGTTACAGTAACCATGTTCTGCCTTCTTTTGGTGAGTACATACGTCTGCCTTGTTCTTTACCAGCATTATTTGTAAACAAACTGTCTGCTAAGTGCTACTTACCAATGATTTCGAGAGGTTTCTGCTGGATGAAGTGTTCACACAAATCCACAAATGCCTGTGTCTGTTCTTGGCTAGGCGTCTCGGAGCGCCTGGAAATTCCAAAATTTATTCATCACATCAAGTTGCAAAGTCCACCACAAAGTGTCTCTACAGACCATGTGTGTGTACATGTGTGCTGTGTGTGAGTGTGCATGCATGTGGGAGTGTATGTGGGTGTGCATGTATCTGCGTATATGTGTGTTTGTAAATGTGGGTGTGTACGTGCATGTGAATGTGTGTGTTGTGTGTGAGTATGCATGCATGTGGGAGTGTATGTGGGTGTGCATGTATCTGTGTGTGTAAATGTGTGTGTGTGTGTGCACGCACATGTGAATGTGTGTGTTGTGAGTGTGCATGCATGTGGGAGTTTATGTGGGTGTGCATGTATGTGTGTGTGTGTGTGTGCATGTAAGTGTGTGCATGCATGTGTGTGTGCATGTGTCACTGTATCTGAATGTGTGTTTGTGTGTGTGAGTGTACATGTGAGTGTGTGAGTGTGATGTGGGTGTGTACACTGTACGTGTGCATGCATGTGTGTGTGTGCCTCTGTGTGTACATGTGTGTGTGCTGATCTGAGTGGCTAAGTGGCTGTTTTCTCCACAACAAAGCACACAAATCTGGCCACACCTACCCTTTGCACTGTAGTTTGATGTAGCGACAGTCATGAGCCTCCACCTGTTTGCTGTTGTAGAAGCGCTTGGTGTTGGTCAGGTCAATCAACAGGCCCATCTTCAGCTGCAAACCCACATTTGCCTATCTATAAAGGTACCAGAACTCTCTGCTATAAATATATCATGGGGCACTGCTCTATTTTATCTCTGTGACTGTCTTCAACTTTACACCACCTCCCGTACTCTCCGCTCTGCTTCAGATATTCTCAGCCTCCAGATTTCTCGCACAGGACTCTCCACTGGGCACTGTTGGTTCCCGCACTTTTTTTGTTTTTGGTCTATTTACATGGAATGACCTTCCCCTTCCTCTCCAGCAAAACCCCTCTCTGGCCTCCTTGAAGTGTAATGGAAAAGCATATCTTTTCCCAAAACTATAGACCTGCCACGTTTTCTGTTCCATGCTGCTGTCTTCACCCATCTGAAGCCTATCTGCTGCCTGTTTTAAGCTGTGGAAATTAAGCTTTGTATCTAGTCAGAATGCTCATTTGTGCAGGTAGGGGTGTGTGTGTGTGTGTATGTGTGTGCATGTGCTTAGACATGATCTCTACAGACAATATTTTGCACTTTATAAATACTTTTATTATTATTATTATAATGTTTATTAGTTATAAATTATAATAAAAGTATAAAGCACAAAATCTTGTTCGTAGAGATCATTCTAAGTGCATACACGTGCGCACACATATGTACCTGTACACGTGAACATACTGACTATATAATAATAATAATGGAAATTTGTAAAGCGCCTACCCTGCGGCTCAATGCACTGGATATACAAAGCCCATTTACACAACTTAAAATGGGCAGCAAACAGAGACTTGAAATGGATGATTGACGCTGACACGCACCTACCCCTACACTCTCCCAGCTTCACTTCACACACACATCTATGGATGTACACATGCATGAACACACACATACACACACCATGTGACTCTATATATGCATGCACACACACACACACACAAATGTCAAACACACATCATGCAATAATATCACTTATGTGAACAATGTTAAGTAAAAAAGAACCCATCAGGCACACATACACAAATATGTATACACACACATGTATCCACACACATGCACAAACAGGCACCCCCCCTCCCCTCCTTCCTGCACATAAAAAAACAGGGCAAAGCAGCCCAACCCAACATGTCACAATACAATCCCTATAAGTATAAGTTAATAACATATGCAAAGTGTACCTTGTATGTTTTGAGAGACAAAAACAGCATGTCCAAGTCAAACCGACTTTCCTCTGGAATCTGGTCATTGTAGCGACTGTCCAGTGGCGTTTTAAATGGCAGAAATTTATCTGAAGAAATGAAACAGAAAGAAAGACATGCAGAAGCACCAAACCAATATGTTGCTTTTTCTATAAATTATACAAATTATACAATACTGAGTAGCACTAGATGCACACTCTGACAACACATCCTACATCCAATGTTGCTGAAAAAATACAATAAAAAATTACAAGGTAAACTGTAAAACTAAGTGTAATTTCTTTTTGTAAATGCAACCAAATTTGTTGCTGAAAACAGAAAATGTACAGGAGAAAATGTAAGACTAAAACTAGTAAAACTAAAAGTGTAACTTCTTTTAGTGAACACAACTACCTTCTTTTAAAGTTTCCCTGGGCTTAATGAAGATGTTAACAATTTTTTGTTTTTTTGTAACTTGTAAGTATGTTAAACTGTTATAGTATTAAGGCTATTTCCAGCTCTGGGGTACATTGACAGATGCCAAGATGGTCACTCAGTGTAACAGAGAGAGAGAGAGAGAGAGAGAGAGAGAGAGAGAGAGAGAGAGAGAGAGAGAGAGAGAGAGAGACACACACACACACACACACACACACACACACACACACACACACACACACACACACACACACAGACAAACAGGGGATGGATGGAGGGGGGAGTGTATGTTATTTGTTACATACTCACCATGTGTAAGTGCTCCTTTGCGGGGACAATGTAACCACCTAGGTGGGATCAGCATGGGGTTGTAATGATTACTCATCCTGATAAACCTGGGCTAGAAACAGGCGCTGTATCTGCATGCCGAAATTTTTTAAAAATAATAATAATAAAAATCAAAGCACAAAATCTCTGGAGAAATTTGCAAACTCCGAGAATCAGATAGATCTATGCTTTCCTAACAATATAAACAATACATTATACCATGTCATTTTGTGAAAGGTGTGCACACAGAAACTGGAACAGCCACTATGAAAACAACACACCACAGTTCTAAATACTTCAGAGTATTTAAAACAAATTATGGTAAACACAAAAAGACAACAACAAACAAACAAAACAACAACAAAAGAGAGCCATTGACTGATTGAGAAAGCTGCATAATACCAGGCTCCCTGAGAAGCACCCCTGAAATTGGAACCAACTGACGCACATCACTGTCAAGACAATGCTGGAATTCACACTTACACTTATAGGTTTGAGGGTATGTTGATAATGGTCAGACTCAGAGTAACAAGAGGGGGGTGGGGGGTGAGGGGTGGTGGAGGGGGGAGTGTATGTGTAAGTTTTTTCATAGTGGCTGCCCCGGTTTCTATGTGTACACCTTTCAAAAAATGACAAGGGACAACATAATGTTTAAATTGTTAGGAAAGCACCTTGTAATTGTATACATGTATCTGAATTCTGATTTATAACCATACCCCAAGTTATACAGAGCTGTTCTAAAAGGACACTGGTGACATTGCCATTTACTGGGATTCTGAATCAGAAATACAGTTAATAATACTTACACAGTTACAGTTAAATATGGACTGATAATGTGATATTAAATAATATTAATACAGTAATACTGAGTAATAGGGATCCTAGTTCCTACAGCCTATCTTACATTCTTAGTGTCTATGCCCATATTGTCACTTGTTTACACAGTCTATCACCCTGATATAACCTTGATGGTTGACTGGTCATAAAACATCAAGATACTTACTCAGTTACTGTAACTCACTAACTGTTTACAGCCTTCTTACACATGCTATCAAGTATCAGTTCCCAAACAATTTATTCACCACTGTCAAACTTGTTTATCAAATTTTGGTCTTTTGTTCAGATGTTTGAATTGGATAATACTATAAAGTATAATAGCATGAAAGTACTCTGATGTGCTGTACTTGTACTAGCTATAGTTTTAGCATTTTTTATATTATTTTTTAATGCATTCCACCATCCATCATTCCACGCAGACTTCTGCAGCTGTATTCTTTTGTAAGCTTTTTATAGTTTTAATCTGTTACAGTGTTAGTCTTACGCTTAGGGCCAGTATGAGTTAGGAAGCATAAGTCTAATCACCAGTTATTATTACTAGAAAAGCACCCGAAAAATGTGTGATCTTAAAATCCTAACCCAAAGGCGCTTCTGAGTTGTGCTTCGAGTCTGAGTTAGAATCGGGGCCGCTTACTTGGTCTACCTAGTACACATCTGGTAGTTTTTGGATTTATTATGGATCACATGTTCAATGATTACAAAAAGTTTACCCAACGATCGCGACTGACAGTTAAAGCTTTTATAAAACGAAATGCGTCGCTTTACCAGTTCTTGAACCTTCACATGAAACCACTTTTCCCCGGAAGTAACTGGAGTTATCTGGCGTGGCACGCCGAATTACACAAAACTGGGTACGCGCCGATTTGCCCAACTGTCCACAAACTCGGGATCGGACATCCCGAAGAGCCTGTCGTAAACTTCTGATGGATAGACAGATGTGTATATCCTATGAGCTACCGGGAACCAGATTGTCACACTGTCACGCACGCACACACGCACACGCACATTCACACATGACTGACTGACACACTGACTCGCATACACACACACACACACTGACACACACACACTGACACAGACACACAGACACACACATGTGACACTGACTGTGACAAGGCACACACACACACACACACACACACACACACACACACACACACACACACACACACACACACACACATACACACACACACACAACCCCATGGACACAACACTGACTGACACACCGCCACGCACTCAGCCTGTGACACACTGACACATTACAGGCACACATAACTGATACACACACACACACACACACACACACACACACACACACACACACACACACACACACACACACACTACACACACTGACACACACACTGACACACACACTGACACACACACACACACACACACACGGCCCACACACTTGACTCAGTGACACAGACACAGGCATACTTCACACACACACACACACACACACACACACACACACACACACACACACACACACACACACACACACACACACACACCGGCACACACACACACACACACACACACACACACACACACACACACACACACACACACACACACACACACACACACACTCGCGCGCGCGCCTGCTGCTCAGTCAGTATCATCTTAGCCTAAGTGATACCTGGATACTTTAATAACATCTTCCGCGCCCACCTCTGATTACGTCCACTGCGATGAGTTGACATTTAAATCAGTCATTTAATTTGTCATGACATTATCACAAGACTGCTCGTTCAGTGTCGGGTCAAACATTTGACAAACTAAGGGTCGGGTCAAACATTCATTGACGACATGCAGCTAGCCGCCGCACCAGGACCGTTGTTTTGCGGGTCACATCATTTTTATTTACCTTGTGCTTCAGTAGCACATGTTTTCACACGTTTTGCATGTTTAGGATTAGGGTAGTGATTGGGCAATGGCTATGATATTATGGCTGGATTAGTCATGACCATAAGCCGATTCACACTTTTAAAGCCCTTATTCATTGGGGTGTAGACGCCCTTTGTCCGCGGCCCGGACACTCCTGTGTGTTCATGGAGTTCTCCGGCCACGGATCTAGATCTGCGTTCGCTTCCTGGTTAGCGGCCAGTGTCGTCACCTCATCTTGTCTGCAGACGACTAGACTGAGTTCTTCTGGATACAGTGGAATGCAGCTACAACTAAAGCGATGATACAATACTGAGCACTCTTGCTTTAGATTTCGATGGCCGTTCAAGAGAGCAAGTTCACGTGCTGACAAATTGCAAACACGAGCATTTTCTGTATGATCCATGTGTTGCCTCTATAAAATGAAGTTAGGCACAAGATGAACACTGAAAGAACGACAAATTTTCTTAACAATGGGCTTACATGCGTATGTTTCACTGCCCTGTTACGTTTATCACACATGCGGCTAACTATCGGGTTAAATTTAGACGGTAAATCATGTGACCTAAACAACCAATAAACGGTCGGTCCTGGTGCGATGGCTAGCCGCATCATTCATGACGTAAATGGATCATCAGTCAAAAATATCGTCATTGCCATACCGTGCCAAATTTGAGTCAACCTATGAAAAGCAGGCTAGCAGTTAGCTGCTCGTGTCGGCATTTGATCTTGACACTTAGGTACAACAAACGTGACCTGCAGGAAATAACTGAAAACGTGACCACCGGATTTTGACCACGGGAAAGCGAGTTCGAGATCAGATGCATGGTAAGTTCAGTTGTTTTGTTCAGTGTCCTTTCAGTTGATGGCGATTCCTCACCTTCATTTTGACCCGGATTTGGATGCGCACTATAAGTGAGATACACCGACAAGACGATATTCGATGTTTTAGAGATACAAGATAACTTTATTAACCCATTGCGGAAATTACATGGTCTGCCATAAAATGTGTTATATAATAAAACATTGCACCAACAACACTTACATTCTCATTACCCGTGGTCGTGAAATGGGAGAATAACAGAGCACACAGTGGCTGCCGCCGTCCACACCACCATGTGCATAATTGAACAGCACCGAGAACCCAAAACTGGTAATAAATTAATAATCTTCTGGTTTGAACGCCAGTGTTTATTTCTTATGTATCTTCAGTCGTCAGTGTCTCTTTTCTGTCAGTTTACAGTTACATAAGATTTAAAACTCAATAGCAAAGATAATGATGTACACTTCTGCACTCTGTTATCTCAAAGTCCGTGACCAGTATGTAACCGAGTGCATCTGCACATTGTGTTTGTGTTCTTGTATGTACCTTGCGTATGTCGCTCTGTCGGTGTTCTTTCGTGTGTGTACGTCAGTCAATCTTTTACGTATGCGTTACGTGTTGCGATTTAGACGTCACTATGAGACGTCACTAGAATTGAGAGCGAGAGAAGGCGAGAGGGAAGAACAACGACCTCTCGCATGTACCATCCAAAAGAAACGAAGAAATAAAATCAGGAACCTCTGGCTGTGGCTCGTTTGTTGTTCCTTACTTCCAACCTGCAACTTCCACCACCGACCATTTACAAGTATATTAATTATTATGCTGTAGATATGCATTAATATCAATTATAGTAATGTTCTGTGTTCACAACTGATAGTGATACATATTTACTGATGTAGTGGTGTGCATTATTAAAAATAAGACCCCCCCCCCCCCCCCGAGTCGAGATGCCCTTCACGCTTCTGTTTAAACGCACGCACGCACGCACGCACGCACGCACGCACGCACACTCACACACACACACACACACACACACACACACACACACACACACACACACACACACACACACACACACACACACACACTCTCTCTCTCTGTACCTTAGCATTTATATTACACTCCTTTGAGGCACAATCATAATGTCAGATGACGCTAACAACTTAACAACTGTGAGGAATGAGTGAACAACTGTTGGTGAGGTTGATAAACAGAACAGATCTAAGGAGATGTACTCACCTATACGAAACATTGTTTCCTTGTGTTTCGTCGTATAGGCGAGTACATTTCCCTAGATCTGGTCTACGTTAACAAGTGTGACTTTTGAGTTTGGATCTTCAGCAATGTCCATAATACTAATAGCATGGTATTTCAGTATGTATGATATTACTACAAAGTACAATGTTATGTACCTACACTGTCTAAAGCAATACTAGCATTTGAGAACGACACTTCTCCAGTTTGCATTCACTTCCAAGTTAATCTTTCTGACTCACTATACTTGGATGGTGGGCAGTGGGCAGAGAGGTTGCAACGTCACTCATTCTACCAACCTATCACCAGTAACGCATGTGTGTGTGTGTGTGTGTGTGTGTGTGTGTGTGTGTGTGTGTGTGTGTGTGTGTGTGTGTGTGTGTGTGTGTGTGTGTGTGTGTGTTGAAGTGAGTGTATCCTTGTGTCTTTGCAAGCGTTCCGGACTCTTACGAGATGGGGCGCCATATATAATCTATTATTACTATATACAGTGTACAAATTAATATTATAACATTTACATATTGTCAAACTAATCAGAAATTGAAAAGCATACAAACCACTCTCTCTCTCTCTCTCTCTCTCTCTCTCTCTCTCTCTCACACACACACACACACACACACACGCACACACACACACACACACACTCACACACACACACACACACACACACACACACACACACACACACACACACACACACACACACACACACACACACACACACACACACTGGGGGACACGTGATCCACTTAGACCGAGCTGGACGTGCATAATCATGTGAGCTGCGGTCGGGTTTTCCTTCAAAACCAGCAACTTTCAAATGCCATGCCCGTCGAGTAACTTGTAAGTGGATTACCAGTTGCAGCAAAAATCACCCTTGATGTTCTGCTGCAGAAAAAGGTCAATACCCATTGCTTCGATCCAATAAATGAACGCAATTTTCTAGGAAGAACTATAATTGTTCAGGACAAAGTGTCGAAGAAAGAAAGAAAGGAGAGAGAGAGAGAGAGAGAGAGAGAGAGAGAGAGAGAGAGAGAGAGAGAGAGAGAGAGAGAGAGAGAGAGAGAGAGAGAGACAACAAACAAAAAACAACAACACAACGACA
Source organism: Alviniconcha strummeri (assembly GCA_963584105.1). Taxonomy (NCBI): domain Eukaryota; kingdom Metazoa; phylum Mollusca; class Gastropoda; family Provannidae; genus Alviniconcha; species Alviniconcha strummeri. The sequence goes on from OY757556.1 coordinate 6,917,042, forward strand.
ACAACAACAACAACAAATTTTATTTATTTATTTAACCGGCAGAGGGGTACAACAGAGACAAATGTTATCCCTTTAAACTTAAATCCGGGAGCAGGTCAGAATAGAGCCCTGCATGCTCCACCACCTGCCGGTAATTTCTCCCTTATTCCACAGTTTTATTGTTTTGTTTATCATTTGCTGACCTGTGTTTTGGACGGGCATAAAAGAATTGTGAGTGTGTGATTTGTCCTGAGGTGACCCTCTGCGGCTGACCGGATGTTAATATTCAAGAACGGGTTTTCTTTTCTGTTTCCCAACTTTTTTCTTCTTCTTCCCCCCTTTTTATTCTTAAAAGAAATAACACACACACACACACACACACACACACACACACACACACACACACACACACACACACAAAACACTCACACACAAAAAACCCCACAAAAACCCCCACTTGTGTTTACCTTTCTTGAATGAAATATTGATAACGCATTGCAGCATTCTAGAAAAGGGTAATCTACTGGGTTAAACCGAAGTTATTTTCAGCTCATAATAATTGGTAATTTTTGGACAAATTAGCCAGCAGATGAACAGATTAATGTTACTAAAAACAATCACTAAAGTAATACAAATTTCTTACAAAATCTATCTCTGTTACCCC
>OY757556.1:6917884-6952181 GCA_963584105.1 Alviniconcha strummeri
GAGAGAGAGAGAGAGAGAGAGAGAGAGAGAGAGAAGACAAGACTAGATTATTTTATTGTCAGGCCTCCGGCCCATTACAACAGGAGTGAACATTCAGGCAACTCGAATTCTCATGGATTCAATGACGGACTTAAACTCAGTTTTCTAGTGTTTAAAGCTTTAAAAACGAAGGCGGATAATTTCTCTATAGTGGGTGCGCTTGTGCTAGCTAATAATAAGGAAAATTTAAACATGGATTGTTGTCTATGGTACTTTGGTGGAATAAGTTCATTTCTCAAGGCTGTATACTTTGGACATACTAATAAAAAATGTACTTCTGTTTCTGGCGTATTACAGAATGGACAATTTATATCCCTGTCGCGAGCAAAGGATCTATACTGTAGGTAATGACATTTGAATGCAGACATTCCAATTCTGAATCTAGTAAATACTCTCCGCACGCTTATGTTGTTAAGAGTTCGAAGATACTGACTGAGTACTAATGACTGATTGAAATTAGAGTATACAGTATAAAAATCGTGTGAACCCAGAGCAGCATGCCAGTCTTGTTTAAAGCAATCTATAAGCCTCAACTTAAGCTCTTTAATGAACAAGTTTACATTACCAACACCTTGCATTTCCCAAACCACACCAAAGCCAAATTTGTATAAAACATTTCGAACTTTGCAAGCCCATGTAGTATAGTTCTGTCTTTGAAGATTTAATAACATATTATAAGCTTTTCTGGGGTACCTTTTGTCTTCCATACACGTCAGTCGCAGCCAAAACTTTATGCATCTGGCATACGTGTTTACAAACAGGGGGTGTCTGCCCGTTTCACCATATATTAAATGTCTGGGAGACTTTGAGTTGACACCCAAAAACCTTTTCATAGCTGATAAATGTACTCTTTCGATACTTTCCTGGTTATCTGATAGTCCCCATACTTCGGAACCATAAGTCAGAATAGGCTGTATCTGGCAATCAAACATTTTAAAGAAGATTTCTGGGGAATGCTCACCAATGGACCATAAAAGTTTCATAATTGCTAGCATTCCCTTTCTGGCTCGATCTGCAAGGTCGTTTAGAGTAGGTGAGAACGTGAGACTTGTGGTAAAATAGACCCCCAGGTATTTGTACATGTTTACAATTTTAAGTTTCTCGTTACCAAAGTACCACTTTTCATTCAGAGCAAGATGACCCCCATTCCTGAAAACAACTATATTAGACTTATCCAGATTTACAATCAAATCGAGACGCTTGGCTGTGTTAAACATAACATTCAGTTGAGTCTGAAGACCAAAGACACAATCAGACAACAAAACGACGTCGTCAGCAAATAACAAAATCAGCAGTTCAATCAAATCAGGAGCTAACTGGATGCCATGCTTGCCACTTTCAATGATGTCCTTCGTCAATTCGTTAATAAACAACGAAAAAAGAACTGGTAAACACACTTCACCCTGCTTCAAAGAGAGAGAGAGAGAGAGAGAGAGAGAGAGAGAGAGAGAGAGAGAGAGAGAGAGAGAGAGAGAGAGAGAGAGAGAGACGAACAAAACAAAAACAAAACAAAACACCACCACCACAGACAACAACAACAACAAAAGTCCGTTTGAATGTTTTATCCACAAGATTGACGGCGTTAAATACAAATTAACAAATCTGTTGAATATGAACCACTTGAAGTTGAACACTCTCCGTTGTAGTCCTGCAAGTATTTTATATATATATATAAAATTTTATTGTATTTAAAAAAAATATTGCAGGATGTTTAGTGTGTGCTGACTTCGATAAAACTGTGATGGAACGTCTTCAAGGCGGGTGTGAAAAGGCCTGTCCCAGGAACTGTTCAGCAGAAAACTTACAAAACTGCAGGTGTGTAATAACTCAAATAGTCACTCTCCCTTTCTTCTTGCAGTGGGGTACTGCGGCCGCAGAAATGAAGATCCTATTTGCTGTCACAGAGCTCTCACAAATTCTTCTTCTTTATTATTATTGATCACTTTCATACAGTGCTATTCTTTGCCCAGCATGTCTGGCCAGTATGTGTTATGTTACACCAAATCCTATCAATCAGTTAAATACTGGTTAAGTTGAAGTTTGATTTAGCATTGCTGAATTGTTAGAGATCTGCTTGGTTTAATATCAAATAATTATTTTACAAAATAATTGATAATAATTGGTTCTTCACGCCCAGTCAGCCACAACAGTTAATAAAATACAACCAATACATCTACATCAGTATATACATCTACATCAATACAGTACAACTGCCAAGTGTTAATGTAATTTCTCTAGGAATGCTTTGTGGTGCCAAGCACACTCATCACACATTCACGCAAATCATAAAACGAGTACAACAACATTAGCGAACATTGTGGCAAAAAGTCGTTAAAAATTAAATACATGAGAAATCCAACCAACATTAAAGCTGCACATATCACATCAAAAGTTACCTCTTTATGAGGTAAGATCTACGTCATGAAAATTACTGTCCTAATAAGAGCGATTATAACAATTATCTACAGCAAACTAACACACCATGTTTTTACTGCCAACATGACCCTACTCCAGTGATCCTACGGACCAGATATCCCCGCCTGCTGCACTCGTCTGACACAGGAGTGGGCCTAGTGCAACTTGCTGGATAACGTCACTAGTCTGCTCACTAGTCTGTTACATCCAACAGACATAGAACGTGATCTTCCTCAGGGGAAGCTACTCTGGACAAAAGCTCGAGTGCAAAGCAGACTGCATTCTATCCTGAGTACCATGAGGACTGTGACTGCTCTACAGCCGTAAATAAAGGAATTATAAATGAGTCATTACGAACTCTAGAACTCAAACTTTTGGACTACATTCAAGTGCAGGGCGAAATACTATATGAAATAATTATGTTTCGCCCTGCAAGAAAGAAATTACTTTTGTCACAAACACATACCACCAGAATCATTCAAACAGGGTCATATCAAGCGAATAAACCCAAAATGTGCACCTAAAAGGGAGTTTTACCACATCTATGTCCGTCTTTTACTGTTTTCAGTGTGCGTGTGTGCTCCTTTTAACGTTTGATATAGATTTAGTTTCAGAGTAACCGTGCACGCTTCTCGAGTGCTGATGTCGGCAAAACAATGGGTCGTGTGTTGAGGATTTACTCTTACACAGACTGTAATCAAACTCATTTTTGTTGCAAATGTTGGCTTCATTCACTAGATATGTTCCTGTTTGAGTGATTCTGATGATATTTCTGACCCAAAATGGCGTTTAAAATGTCCACAAAATTTCCGACGGTCTCCTTGGATATTACCACTTAGGCTTACTTGTGTTTGTGTTCTTTAACCGAGTCCATTGAGCGTTTTCCCTGTTTGTTTCTTCTGGTTCCAGTAGCGTGGAGGAGTACCAAAGATGCGTTACTTCCTGTTTGAGGGTCGATCAGTGTAAAGATGTAAGGCTTATAATCGAACATTACGCCGCAGGATATTATCTGAAGGGATTGTATGGGTGTCCAGACCACGGTAAGTCTCGTTGTGACTTGGTGCGAATGTTAGACCACGTAGCGTGCAATTATAGGGCTAATTTTTACATTGGTCGTTATTTTTTACTAGGTCAGCGGGTTATATATGTAAGGCTTATTACCAAGGCGATGGAGACGGGTATTTTGGGGCAGAAATAGATCAGTACAAAACGAAGAATAAAACTAACATTTCTCTTGACCGTCGGCAGACACTGAAATGAAAGTTCCCTTTGCTGAGTACAGAGCTATCAGATGTTCTCTCTGTTAAAAACTGGAGTAGGTATATCTGTAGTTTTTGTCTTCATGGTTAATCGAACTTCAGTGTCATCAAAGTCAGTCTGTGTAATGATCGATATTTCACGAAGGTATCACCAGTTAAGTTTTATCTTTTTATACCTCTTTAATTGATGTTTACCATATTTTTATGGTCACAACAACATCTAACAGTTGACAAAATTCAAACAGTATTTGAGTAAAAAAATCCAATCCAGTTCAAGTTGTGTATTGTTTGTTAAATGCATAGAATCATTTTTGCACACGGTTATTTTATTGACTTTGACTGTAAAAGAGAGATAATTGAAGTATTTTCTGTGTTTGGCGTGTATTGTAACATTTCCTTCAGATTTTTCTTGGATATTTTCGACGAGTTGCATGATTATAACTTCTTTTGGGCTTTACCTGATCATACCACCTTCGATGACCATGTAATTCTTTCAAGATGCCCAGCAGCGGGGAACTGCGGATGCAGAAATTAAGATCCCCTCTGGTGCAAACCCAGAGCTGACAAATGTTCTCCCTTAAAGCCTGGAGTAGGTCAGAATATAGCCACGCATGCTTCGCCCACAGCCAGTGGCCCTTTGTCGTTATTTCTACCTTTTAGGTCCATTCACCTTAATTTTTTTCAAATCCTGTCCCTACTTTCTCAGCTCCCCCTCTCCCTCTTTCCCCACGTGTGGGCCCACGGAATGAAATAGGTCACCCTACTCGTAGTCACGAGCGATTTATGCAAATTCCCGTGGGGAGTGATAATAGGTACTTATTGGTAGACTGGAGGGATGGTTGGTTTTTTGACGTTGTAACAGTGGATTAGACAAAGTTGTACAAACATTTTGATTGAATGATTCATGCTGAGGTGACGTTAGGCGGTTGACGGCACGTTAAATCCAAGAATTAACTAACTTTCAAGGTGACTGCATGGGTGGTAGGAAGGTCAAATTGCAAATCGTTTTGTCAAGAGGTTCTTACCCGCGACCTTTTCAATCAAGAGTCCGGCGCTCTAACCACTGAGCTATGCCAGCTCCCCTCTCCAAACATTGACCAAATAAGGAACAAAAGTGGCAGTCAAAGAGTGCACTAAACTGTGTTACAACCTGCGCCGTCGACTGGACAGCATTGTCACATGAGCCATGCGGGGTTTGTGTTAATTAGAACAAAGCCTTTGAATGCGAGTCGTTTGGGCTTTTGCTCTGGTTTCGATTGTTGGACTGTAGGTTTGGAAAGTAGTGTTTGATGTTATCGTTTGATGCTTTGTCCTGGTACAAGACGCGAGGCCGACTGGACGTTGAAAACCTAACTGACCGTTTACATATCATATCAGAAATCTATGAGCTGGGAGAAGCTGGTGCAAAACTGAAAGCAGAAGATCCAGACTGCGGAACAGGCATTGTTTCCTGCCAAAAGCCGGCGATATCTTATCTTCACAAGAAACAAGCCACAAATGAAGCTATTTCCAAAGAAGAGTTCTGCACGTGAGTGTATAGTGAGTGTATAAAGATACATGGAATTGTTAATCAGTTTATACACCCACAGAACTGAGTAGCGTTCACGCAGCAGTCATTAAGCACTCTTTTATTAGGACTGTCTGTCCAGGAACCTGTAGCGAGCCATCCACCAATTCAGGTTTTGTTTTCCCACACAATATTTCACAGTGGAGGTCTAGACTAAAAGAAACGACCAAACTGAAGATTGTTTATTAGCTGGTTTTGGGCTTTTAACGTCCCGTTTCGTGTAGGGTCACCTCAGGACGAATAGCACGTTCATAATTCTTTCATACCAATTAAAAACACAAGTCACCAAATCACATGTTTGTATAATTGTAGTATGTGTTTCAGTGCTATAAATGGCTCTGGTCTTGCGTATCTCTGTGTAGTGCTACATGTCTACACTCCGTCTCGTACACTACGCTCTCCTTCTTACAACTGCATGCTGAAAATCCAGCAATACACACACACCCATGTGACTCTTTGCGGGGACGGGACGTTGGAATCAAACACTTGCTGACTAAACAGTATTTCGTCGTACTTTGACCTTCGTAGTAGTTATGACGTTAAAAACCGATTAGTCAATTATTAACTTCTGTTCCGCCCGTATGTGACCATCGTGGTTAACTGCCCAAAACCGATTAGGCTAATCGCGAAATCTTCCTGTTGACTACAGATTTGGGAAAAAGGAAGCCGACTGTGAGAGCGAATTGATTCAGTGTAAGTGCGGAAACTACAAAGCCTATCTGGGGTATCTCTACAGCACAGGCCACGAGGGGATTTATGGAACAATATGCGGTAAGCTGGTCCACCTGACCCAGTTGTGATAATCTCAAGATAATAAGGCCGCACGCCAAAACACCCTGCTGTTTACCAAGTCGCTTTCACAGCAGCCCCCAGCAATGGGGTATCATTTTCGGACACCGCCCGAAGGACGCTTTCTACAGCCTCTGTCCGTTTTTATGTAGCATCATTCAGAAAGACACAAGGGACCCTGAAGCATATGAACACTTCACACACTGACATGCCATAACCTTTTGCAGTTCACAAAGGCGAGTGTAAGTAACTTGCACATCCGACCTACGAACCAAGCACACTAAAACAAGCCCCCCCCCACCCCCCTCCCCACAGCTAATCAGTCACATAAACATTTAATCATAGTCTAATAACAATAGATTATTTATGGCGCCCCATCTCGTAAACGCCCACAGCGCTTACAAAGACATAAGGAAACGCTCATTTCATATCACGCACACACACACACACGCATACACACACACACTCTCTCTCAGGCCAAGTCTCTGTCTCTCTCTCTCTCACGCACGCACGTACACACACATGCACGCACGCACGCACAGACACACATGCACTCGCGCGCTCACACACACCACACCACACACCACCAGTACATGAATTACTAGTGATGGGTTGGTACAGTGAGAATAAAGCCATAGATTAGCAGGCAAGAAGAACATGAACAATGATTTACGAGGGATGCCATTTCCTTTCAGACGACGCAGGTAAAGTCACACCTGAGGCAGTGAACACGTGTGCTGGTGGGACCGGAAGCAACGCTGTAGCCGTGACTGCGCGAATGCCCGTTCTGTTGACGTCACTGGCGATGATTCCCCTCCACCTTCTACTCGTCCGCTAGAGAGAGAGAGAGAGAGAGAGAGAGAGAGAGAGAGAGAGAGAGAGAGAGAGAGAGAGAGAGAGAGAGAGAGAGAGAGAGAGAGAGAGAGAGTTCTTTATTTACAAGGGTAATAGCTAAGCATGTTTATGTTTTTTTACATCCAGCCCTCGCCCAAATAGGGACTACAAGAGAGAGAGAGAGAGAGAGAGAGAGAGAGAGAGAGAGAGAGAGAGAGAGAGAGAGAGAGAGAGAGAGAGAGAGTTGCTTATCACCAAACTTTGATTTTGATGTTTTCTAATAGTATCCTTTATGCTCTTTTCAATGGTGAAAACCGTTTTTGAATAAGTCGATTAGTTTTTCAGCTACATGTCTTGAAATAGGGTTACCCTCAGTAACACAGTTTTGAGAAAATTGTCCTGAAAGTTGTCTTATTGTAAAAAGAAAATTTCCTTAGCAACCAACGATTTATCTTAACAATTAACCTTGCAAACATCAAACAATAAAACGTGTCAAAACTTTGTTGGAATTTTTTTATTGATATTTATCAAATTATGACTTTTTTAAATGGGAAAATGAATCATGGAGATCTGTGTGTAGTCCTGGACCAGCCATTATAACAACTTTGACTTTTTGCCTGTAACTTAACGGCAGTCAATTCAATTATGTACTTGTGTAAAATACAGCTGTCAGCTGTCACTCACATTCGACCTTTCATGAGGCCAGGTGTACAGGACTGTGTCTGCTGATAAGACTTTAACAAAACCGCGGGCTAATTTCAATGAAAAATGGCAGAAAATTAAGACGAAAAATTATGTTACACTGAACATTCCCCAAACCTGACATTCTCTTTTATTGCTCAGACTCACTCTAGAACAGATGGCAAGAAATGTAGACACCATCAAAAGTGCTACTGAAGCAATTTTCATTTTGAAATTTAAAACAACAACTTATTGTTCAGCTAAATGCTCAAGATCAGTCACATATTTTTTTTTTCTCACCATGATTATTTTTTCATCAGCAAATGATTTCATTTTAATTGTGTGTACAACAGGAAAAAGAAAAACTGAACTGTAAGTTTCTAAATGAAACATTTCAAACATTCAAATAAAAAATCCTACCTCAGTTGTTGACAAAATCAAACCATGAAGAAAAGAATTCTCCAACTTACAGGAACCAGAAGGGAGCATTTGTACACTCACATTAAGAGTCATTGGAAAATACCTCTGACCCCAACACAATTTCCAGAAAGTCATCAGGCACAAACATTCCCCATTGGGAGTCTTAAAGTTCAGTTTTCACACAGAAAATTTTGTCAATACTGAAGAAACATTATCTGATACTCAGTTCACACTCATCTCCACAGTCATCACATAAGTCCTGGAATTAGCCGCCAGAAATCTTTCACAGTAAACCATCTAACAACACTCAAGTTTCAAACATCAGCATTCTAAAAACCTTTCATACTTACCCATAGAGAAACTTAAAAGTCTCCCTGTATACAATCTTTGAGTCAACAATACAGGTTGTCCTTTGATGCTGTCGCTTGGTTTGGCGAGAAGACCTCAAGCAGGTCATTTCACAGTCATTCAGTGGTATGCTTGCCAAGATTCCCAGCAGGATCATGTCTTTTTCAGCTGAAAAACAAACAGCAAAAAAACTGAATTTATATCAATCATTCTGATCTGACTGACAGAACAGGACATTGGATAGAAAATCAGTGTCTGAAATACTTTAAAAAAAGGTCCTTTGTTTTCAAACAGAGTGAGACAGACGAATAAAAGTGCATAGATTAGTTTTGATGTGCACAAAACTTTTAATTTAGGACACTATTAACATACTTGAGTGTATACATATATCACTTTGCACCGATGATCTGACTGGTTTTAATTATTCTTTGTTTAAGTGTAAATCCTGTGCTTCGTGTACTGGTTTGTGTTGATGTGTGTGTGTGTGTGTGTGTTTGTGCGCGCGCGCATGTGTGTGTGTGTATATGTGTATGAGAGAGAGAGAGAGAGAGAGAGAGAGAGAGAGAGAGAGAGAGAGAGAGAGAGAGAGAGAGAGAGAGAGAGAGAGAGAGAGAGAGAGAGAGAATAAAAACAACAACTAAACAACAACAAAAACGACCTCACCTTCATTAATTTCTGCCATGTTTAGTCGCCTGGCCAAAATTTCAACTGTGCTATGCATCCAGTCTTTTAGCAGTGTGCTTGAGTTGACGTCTCACGAACTTGTGCTCTGAGTTTGCACTTGCACTGAAAATTTTGAACTCTCAGCAACTCGGTGTCAGAGTTCAGTCATGTTATTCTGAATGTCAGTTTGAATCTGTGACACAGAGTTGTCAATGAGGCCTTCATCGTCTGATATGGTGTGTTCTGAATCGTCAGCACACCCACCGCTTGATTCAATATCACAGTTTTCTTGTGAATCTCCGTTCGAGGTTTTCACGTCTCTTCTGCTCTCACTCACCATTTCGATGTCGTCTTGATCGCTTTCGTCCTCGATCAACGGCATCCTCTCCTTCAACAGCACGAACTGTTGAAAAATAATCAGTAGTCAAACCTCTGACGCCATCGGAATAGTTTTCATCCAAAATATTAGCTGCACGGGCTGAATTCAAAACTTTCGCCAGCATTAACTTGCTTGTGTTGTCACTCGCCATGTTGAAACACGCTTCGCGCCGGTTGGTCCGTAGAGTCACATGATCTTCATGGCCAATGACAGAAACGGAATACCCTCCTTAGCGACGCATTGTTTACGGATTTCCCTTATTTTCAGAGGTTTCATTGGTAGAATATTTTGAGTTTAGCCAATCAAACCTGAGCTAGTTTGAAAGATCAAAGAGCTTTCTATTCATACCAAACTCGACGGGTCCATTGCACGTTTTAGGGGTGAATGCGATGCGTGAAACTTAGTAATTTTCCTGGTTTTTGTCTTACCTGGATAGTAGGGTATGATATGAAAAAGTAATTTTTAGACAACTTCAGGCCTGTCTGTTTGATGGTATATTTACGGAAAAGAAAGACTGCTTTTCAATATTTTGCCAAAATCTCAAAATCGATACCTGACACCCTCAACACCCACTTTCCGCTGTAGCTCCGAAAAGGGGACTTCGACTCATTTCGTAGTGGACGGTTATTTATATATATACAAAGCGCACATAAAATGACATATGCATAAAACTCATGCGTGTGTGTGTGTGTGTGTGTGTGTGTGTGTGTGTGTGTGTGTGAGAGAGAGAGAGAGAGAGAGAGAGAGAGAGAGAGAGAGAGAGAGAGAGAGAGAGAGAGAGAGAGAGAGAGAGAGAGAGAGAACTCAGAACTCAGAATGTTTTATTGGAGAAGGCCACTTGACCCATTACAAATGGTATGAGTATAAACATACACATACCACCTATAGAAAACAGTTAACAAACAACACTAAACAAGACAAAAAGACACAAAGAAAAAAAAGGAAAAAAAAAAAAGGAAACAAACACGAACAAAAAGAAAAGAAAACAAAACGACAAGAACAAAAACCAGCCCCCCCCCCCCCCCCCCCCAAAAAAAAAAAAAGAAGAAGAAGAAGAAGCAATAATGTATTCACGATGTAGACGACAGACAAGTGATACATACAAATCTAAGCACTGCCGCATCTGGTATTCATCTGCGTATTAAACGCACTATTGGGGAGGGGAGGAGGGGGGGGATCCTTACACCTTCATCTTGCTCCTAAGTAGGCATCAAAACAAGAGAATACACAATGGAGATAACACACATTTTTGAAATCACATTGAGCTTTAAACTTTGGTTCCAGGAAAAGAAGTTTGCTGTGGACCTGGTCATACCTCGCGGCGTTTATTTGAGTGGTAGATGAATCTACCTAGGTCGTGAAGACAACTTTTATCTTGCATCATTCGTCTAAGAGTAGCATAGGAAGGTTGCACAGTATATTTTCTGGGAATATATTTTTGCCTCAGGTCATCAAGAAATGTGCAATAAAATAAGGTATGCATTTCGTCTTCGTACGCCGTATTACATAATGGACACATCAGATCACCTGGCGTGTGTGCAACATATCTTAGTTTGTGGGTACGTATGTTGGATGCTCCAATTCTGAATCTTATCAAAACGTCCCTAATGTGTTTGTCACAGAGGTGAAGTATGGTTCTAAGGAAATGGAGATCTTAAACATCCTATATATGGTAAATCTGGTACTATTGCTGATGTGCTCATGCCAGTTCTGGCTATGGCAATCAATAAGCTTTTGTTTAAACGCCTTGATGAATGTTTCTGGATTTTGCACACCTTGATTTTCCCAAACAAATCCGAAGCCAAATGTGTACAAGACCTGACGCACCTGTGACACCCAGCAGAATTTGCCACTATTATGCAGCAATAACAGCATATTGTAAGCCTTTCGTGGTAGCCTTGAAATGTCCATTGTAGTAAGGCGTAACCAGTACTTTATACAGGCTGTATAGGAATGAACATATAGTGGAAAACGACCTGTCTCTCCATATGCCATGTCATTGGGCGTTCTAGGACTAACATTTAAAAGCTTTTTGAGGGCAAATGTGTGAACTTTCTCCACTGACTTATACTCCTTCAGACCCCAAATTTCTGAACCATACAAGAGCATCGGCTTAATTTGAGCATCAAACATCTTGGAAAATATTGGTGCCGAAAAATCCCCAAGCCTCCATAGCGTTCTGAATATGTCAGTAACCCCCTTCCTTGCTTTATTGGCCATTTCGTTCAGAGCATTTGAGAACGTCATTCTAGTTGTAAGGAAGAGGCCCAAGTATTTGTAAGAGTTAACAATTGTAATGTTTTGCCCATTATAGAACCATTTTTCTCTCTCGGCAATGTATCCCCCATTTCTGAAAATCACAATGTTTGATTTGTCCAAGTTAACATGGAGATCAAGTCTGGCACAATTGCGAGCAAGAACATCTAACTGGTTTTGCAACCCAACTATTGTATCTGACAAAAGAACAATGTCGTCTGCAAAAAGCAAAATGAACAGTTCAAGCATATCAGGTAATAACTGTATTCCATGTCTTCCGTTTTTAATTATATCCCTTGCAAGTTCATTAATAAACAACGAAAAAAGTAACGGGCTAGTTATTTCCCTTTGTTTTTAGACCTTTTTGACAAATGAATACTTCAGTCACATTGTTTCCATTACGAATGCGAGCTTTAACGATCCTGTACATGCTCTGAATAGTCTGTAACATTTTTCCTTTAATACCCGTCTTGTTCAAAATGGGCCACAGTTTACAATGTGAAATGAAATCAAAAGCTTTACGAAAGTCTATGAATGCTACATACAATTTCTTGTTCCTTAATAAATGTCTCTGTATCATAGAAAATAATGTAAAGATATGATCAATGGTAGAGTGGTCCTTGCGAAAACCTGCTTGGATCTCTCCAAGTACGTCATTGTCTTCAACCCATGTTGATAATCGTTTGTTAATAATGTAACTATAAAGTTTGCTGCAAACGTTAAGCAGAGAGATGTCCCTATAGTTGTCCGGCTCATGAATACTGCCTTTTTAGTGCAGCGGATAAATTACCGCTTCAGTCCATGCTTCTGGGTATTCACCTGATGCAAATACTTTGTTAAAAAGGTGCACAAGAAACGGTACAATTTTGTCACAAGAGTGTTTGAAAACCTCTGGAATAATGCCATCTAGTCCTGCCGCTTTATTTGCTTTGAGATGGTCAATGGACCTCTTGCGGACTAATATCTGAATTCAAGGAGTCGTCTTCTGCACAACTATTCCTGTTACTTTCTGTTGTGTATGAAGAGGATATTTCATCATCAGTATCTTGTTCCATACCTTTGACGTCGAACACTTTTTCAAAGTGCTCTAACCATTGTTCGTCTGATATGTCACTCACTTGTCTAGTTTTTGTTGTGAATTTCTTAATATTTCTCCAGAATTGTTTCGGATCTCCTATATTGCTTTCTAGTTCTTTCCTGCATTTCAGTTTGTATTCTTTTTCTTTGGTCAAAAGTAGATGTTTGTATTGCTTGTTCAACTCACAGTAACAGTCTCTGTCACTATTCAAGCGTGAATGTGAAAATTTCCTAAGTGCTTTTCTTGTTGTCCTTCGCATGTCTCTACATTCCTTGTCGTACCATTCATTTGAAAACCCTTTTTTGCCGCTTTGTTTTTTAACCAAACATGAAGCAACCTTACTCAGCGCAGCTGTAAATACACTAACCACTTCGTTTACATCGACATCAATCAGACTCCTAGCTCTTTCAGTCTCTGACAGGTTTTCAGGTAAGTTCAAATTTTGCTCAAACAAGGCACGTTTGTCATCAGACCATTTAAGTTTACACAATGTAACATCTACTTCTTTGGAGGAATTTGGCTGCTTTTGGCAGCGCAAAGAACACACAACTGGCATGTGTTTGGAATCAGTTCTTTCCAACACTTGCATTGCTTTCGGTAGAGAAGCAAGAGAGCGAGAAATTATAAAGTAGTCAATAACACTATTACCAGCAGTAGATATGTAAGTGTACTGACCATCCGTGTCACCATCACATGCTCCGTTCAAAATACATCAATCAAAACTTGAGCACAATACCAATAAATTGTGCCCGTATTCATTTTCTTGAATATCTCCTGAGCAGCGTTTGGAAGACAGATCATTAGTTGTGTCGTTGTCCAGCCAAAAATTACCTCCAACCGCTTCAAAACACGAAGATGCAAAGTCAAAATAGGACGGAACCTTACTCGCCGTTCTAGCGTTCAAATCGCCACATAAAATAAAAGAAGCATCTTCATTCTTTTCCAGAATACTAAGCAAACACTGTTCCAACATTGCAATACCGTTATCATAATCGCATGTATCATAAAATGGGCTCTTGGGGGGGGGGGGGGGGGGGGGGGTTCAGGTAGGTATTGACCACAAATACATTTGCATCCGTACCAAAAAGTACTTTGGACAACTCCAAAATGATAACGTTGTCATAGTCAACCTCGATTTGTTTTACAAAGCGCATCAGTACATTTCTCACAAGTACGATAACCCCTCCACTTCTTCTTCCGTGGTGGGAAAGTTTTTTTCGCTGGTGACACGAAGCTTGTGAAAGACGGGGAAAAGCGTGGAGGTAAACGTATCTACGAAAGTTTCCACCATGCATACAAAATCGTAACAAGAGATAAATGACACAAAGCTCCTATCTTTCAGTTTTGAAACAATCCCTTATAGAGAAGCACGGCCGAAAACTCGCCTGGTACCTCCTTAGTCCCTGGGTTTAGTAGCTGCGGGAGTGGGTCAGGGCCAAACCGTCATTGTTTACCTTTCCTTGAGTTCTGCGCGGAGGGCTGTGTATTCTCCGACATTTTTGCCGCTGGAGTCGCTACCCAGTTAGAAGGAATACATGACTGTTTGTTCCGAATGTGTCCTTCAGTTGACAAAGACTGTGATCGGGTCAATGCCCTGCCGTGAACAGCAGTAGCTTGCAGTCCCGCACACCTGGACTGGTGTTCGTTTTGCACGGGCTTCACGGACGGAGGGCCGTCACGGCCGCTATCAACAGGGGAATCCCTGTGCTCACGGGAACAAAACAGAAGAATGTCTGACGCTGTCCTTGTTTACATTTGCAGTAGGCCTATTGTCCGCACTGTCGTTGCTCGTCAGCGGGCCATCCCTGTCATCGGCAGCGGTGTTGTCATCGGCAGCAGCGGTGTATCTGTCAGCAGCTAAGTTACTGGTATCGGTGATGTCAGAAGCAGTAACTTCAGTAGCGGCGTCGACAGTAGTGGTGTCATCGGCAGCAGTGGTGTCATCGGCAGCAGTGGTGACATCGGCAGTGGTGACATCGGCAGCAGTGGCGACATCGGCAGTGGTGACATCGGCAGCAGTGGTGACATCGGCAGTGGTGACATCGGCAGCAGTGGTGACATCGGCAGCAGTGGTGACATTGGCAGCGGTGGTGACATCGGCAGCAGTGGTGACATCGGCAGCGGTGGTGACACTGGCAGCGGTGGTGACATTGGTAGCGGTGGTGACATCGGCAATGGTGACATTGGCAGCGGTGGCAGCGGTGGTGACATCGGCAGTGGTGACATCGGCAGCGGTGATGACATCGGGAGCGGTGGCAGCAGCGGTGACATCAACAGCGTTGACAGTGGTGGTGACCTCGGCAGCGGTGACGTCGGTAATGATGGCCGCAGTGGTGACATCGGCAGCGGTGACGTCGGTAGTGATGGCAGTAGTGGTGACATCGGCAGCGGTGACGTTGGCAGCGGTGGCAGCAGTGGTGACGTCAGCAGCGGTGGCAGCAGTGGTGACATCGGCAGCGGTGGCAGCAGTGGTGACGTCGGCAGCGGTGGCAGCAGTGGTGACGTCGGCAGCGGTGGCAGCAGTGGTGACATCGGCAGCGGTGGTGACGTCGGCAACGGTGGCAGCAGTGGTGACATCGGCAGCGGTGCTAGCGTCTGTAGTAGTAATGACGTCGGCAGCGGTGGCAATGGCGGTGACGACATCGGCAGCGGTGGCAGCAGCAGTCTGAGTTTCTCCTGTGTGGACAACGGGGTCAAGATGCCTGTCTGACCTGCCCGCTGGTCTTGTGTGGGGTGCCGGAGACCTCAGCACCTCACTGTATGACCTTGATCCCGGAGAAATGTGGTAGTAGTCGTTGCTGCCGGTAAACATGTCATTTGAACCCGGCTGGTGTGTCGGGAAGCGGCTATCGTTCTGCTGTCTGCACAGGTCTTCACTTGGCATTCTGTGTCTGTGTACATTGCTCCCGTTTCCGTGCGCTGTGTTGCTGTTCGTGCCGTCATGCAGTTTTTTCACGTGTGTTTCTTCCCAGTTGTCATATCTGTAGTCTCCGTGGTCGTTCACCGTCTTGTCTTGCACCATCCACGGATCCTCCCCGTGGTTGTAATCCACCGTGGTGTGCCACGGATCGCGGTGCCAGCACGGTCCAGGGTTCTGCTCCTGCCGTTCGTACCAGGCGTTGCTGTCCTGATGGTAGTACTGGTGACGGCCAGAAATATCGTCGGCGTTCATCGGCTTCTTCTGCTCCTTGGCGTTGTTCCAGGTTTGGCTGATGTAGTTCCAGTCTCTTTCTCGGTCACGGCTTCCATAGCGGGAGACACCCTTTGTTCCAGGCGGTCTGCTTCTGCGGGTGTCTGCTGGGTCGTGCGAGCTCTGCCTGGTGCCCGTAGACGGTGCTATTCGGCGCGAGTGATAACGGCCCGTCCACCCTCTCCTCTCCTGGTCGTCGTTGGTGTCTCTCAGGCTGTTGCGTCTCCTGCTGTCCACTGCGGGGTTGGCACGCCTCTCTTCTACTTGGAGTCGACCGTTCTTGTAGTAAGCGATCTTGCCCTGTCGGCGGTACCGCTGAACTTCGTCTCTTTGGCGTGTGGTAAGTTCGGACGAAACCCTGATGCCGTCGCGTCGAAGTAAGTCTCTGGAGCAGGTGTCGTTTAAAATCTCCATTTTGTCGCTCCATCTGTGGAATGTGACGATCAGTGGGCGTGGCTGATCACTTCGTTGCCTGCGGTCTCCTGTTCGATGCGCCGTTTCTATGTCGGACTTGTTCCAAGTTCGGGATGAAGAGCATTCGTTCAGAATATCCACAATCCGTTCGATGCTTGTCCTGTAGTTTTCTCGCAGTCCCTCCGTCACACCAGGGAAATTTCAGGTTGCAGTGTTTGGACAACCTTTCCAGCGAGTCCAGTTCTTTTTCTATTCTGTCCAGGCGGTGCGTAACGTTGTCTCTGTCTTCCTGCAGCTCCCGTATGTCTTCTTTGTCCTGCTGCACAGCTGTCTTCAGTCCCACCACATCTTCTAACAGCTGGCCGAGAGTGCGATCCAAACGTCCGAAGTTATCGTCCATTTTCTGGCTGATACCAGCAGTGTAACTCTGCAAACTGCCCATCAGCTCCGAAAAACGCCATTCCATGGCAGCCTGCATGTTTTGCAACATACTCGTGTAGGTGTGGTCTGGGCCAGGTCCAGGTTTTTTCTCCACGTCCATGCATTGTGTCAGCAGTAAAACGAACAAGCAGTACAGCACGGAAAGTGTCATGCACACAAACCAGTTTGCGAGTTCTTTTGTTGTTGAACACTTTCGAGAATGGCGTCTGTTCGGGTCTGAATTTCGTCGTTTTCTGTTGAAAATCTGCACCAAAACGGGGTAAAAGAGACCAATACTTGCACGGTGGGCTTCGGTGGTGGTTGGCATGTTGTCTCCTCCCTCGTTGGCGTAATTGGTGTGGCTTAATTAACGAATTATCACAAAATTGCGGAGCACGTGAAAAAGTCGGTCCTGTCGGCCCACTGAGCTCGAGTTCACCCGAGAGAGAGAGAGAGAGAGAGAGAGAGAGAGAGAGAGAGAGAGAGAGAGAGAGAGAGAGAGAGAGAGAGAGAGTTGGGGTTTGAACGAACTGAGAGAGAGCAAACGAGACCTACCAAAAATGAGATAATACGGCACAATAAAATAAAAAGTGACACGTGTTTTTGTATGGAAGAGTGAGCGAATGAACAGGTTTAGGTCGTAAAGACTGGAATGAAGCTGGGAGCAGAGAACAGGGTGGGGCAGAACAAAGAGAGAGGCTGACAGGAGAGAGGTAGGACAAAGGAGGGAGGGTGCTGGCCGGACAGAAGAGAGGTGAGACAGGTGGGACAGAGCAAAGAGAGAGGCTGACAGGAGAGGGGTAGGACAAAGGAGGGAGGGTGCTGGCCGGACAGAAGAGAGATGGGACAGGTGGGACAGAACAAAGAGAGAGGCTGACAGGAGAGGGGTAGGACAAAGGAGGGAGGATGCTGGCCGGACAGAAGAGCGGTGGAACAGAACAAAGACAGAGGCTGACAGGAGAGGGGTAGGACAAGGGAGAGATGGTGCTGGCCGGACAGAAGAGAGATGGGACAGAACAAAGAGAGAGGCTGACAGGAGAGACGTACGACAAAGGAGAGAGGGTGCTGGCCGGACAGAAGAGAGAGGGGACAGAACAGTGAAGAGAGAGGCTGACAGGAGAGGGGTAGGACAATGGAGGGATGGGTCCTGGCCGGACAGAACAGCGGTGGGACAGGTGGGACAGAACAGTGAAGAGAGAGGCTGACAGGAGGGGAGTAGGACAAAGGAGGGAGGGGTGCTGTGCGGACAGAAGAGAAATGGGACAGAACAAGCAGGATAATGGCTGACAGGAGGGGAGTAGGACAAAGGAGGGAGGGGTGCTCTGCGGACAGAAGTGCGGTGGGACAGAGAAAAAGTAGGATAATGGCTGACAAGTAACCAAAGGGGCGGGGGATGCTGGCCGGACAGAAAGGGCGGAGGGGGGGGGGGGCAGAAGAGAAGAGGTGATGATAGTAGAGGAGCGCATGGTATACATTCTTCTCGACCACTCCGATGTCCTTGAGAATCGAGTTCATTACAAGAATTCTAGAGCAAATCTTTTATTTGATACTAATTTAATTTTTCCTGTTCTCTCTGTGTCTCTCTGTCTCTCTGTCTCTGTCTCTCTCTCTGTCTCTCTGTCTCTCTGTGTCTCTCTCTGTCTCTGTCTGTCTGTCTGTCTGTCTGTCTGTCTGTCTGTCTGTCTGTCTGTCTCTCTCTCTCTCTCTCTCTCTCTCTCTCTCTCTCTCTCTCTCTCTCTCTCTCTCTCTCTCTCAATGACGTTTATAATTTTCATTAAAAACTGACAGAGCCGAGGGTAAACACGAGGCTTGCATTTGTTCTGGGGAGTCAAAATCTTCCACTCCTGTTTGCTATCAAAGTGGTGTCTGATTGGATGTGTAGGATCATTTAATATTTGTATTATTTTTTGGTACAGTGTTTTTTTCACGTAGAATCTTAAAACTGTCCAGTGGCTTTCCCACAACATGACCTGCTTTTTATTCAATCTTTTTCAATCTCACTGTATCAAATTTTGAAATATTCCCACCGCAGCAGTAAAGTAATTTGGTGTTTTACGCCGTCAGCCATTGCGGTTATTTAAGGGCGTTACACATTTTGTCGGCACATAATAGTTGTTAAAAACATGTGCATGTACACAGCTCAGTCCGAACGTTCTGGCCTGTCTTCAGTGAACGACCTCAGCTCTGTCAGTTCGAGACAAGTCAGTGAACCATCGACGAGATGCACGTGATTCCTTTTTTTACACCTCCCCAGTACAGCAATTGACACCCCACTAGTGAGTTTGCCTTCTTGTACTTTTACACAGTTAATACTCAAGCCCTTAAAGTCTAAGTGAAAACTCTTTGGCCGTAGGGAAAGGGTTAAACTCAGCAGCCTGAGAGCTGGCGGGAAAAAAGAACGCGGTAGTCGCAGACAAAACAAGAAAACTCGCCGAAGTGCGACAAGTCGCTTCCTCGTCAAATTCTCTCCCCCCCCCCCCCCCCCCCCCCCAATCACATTTCCAGCGACCAATTTTCAAACAATTAGGGAGCGGGGATAGATAGCTCAGTGGTCAGAGCGCCAGACTCGTGATCAAAAGGCCGAGGGTTTAAATCCCTGCAGGAGCGGAGGGAGAATTTTCTTCTCCACGATCAACATTCTTTGCTGGCTCTTATTTCGGTATCCGTTCCACCCCCGTGTTACCACAGTAGCACGTAAAAGACCCCGGTCATTCTGCCAAAAGTGTGGGTGGCAGGTTACAGCTAAATACGCATGCACCTTACCTATGTGGCTTTGCATGAATTAACATGGTGCATGGTTGTATGGTGTACACAGAACGCGCCGAGATGGCAGCAGTTTCATGTGGCACCAGCCATGCCAGCGCTGTATGTATGTACACCACTTCGTAAGAGTAAGAACTATTGTCAAATTATCTTCGCCTGTTATTTCCGGAAATCGTCTATTCTTTACGTCCACGGAAACCAGAAGGCTCGTTGGGACGGACAGCCCAGGACGGCCACCTCGACTCTCACACAGCTCCTGGACTATGACATTATTATCACTACGTATTCTTTACATAGTGCATGCTGGCCCACCCCTTCGGCACAAAAAACAAAACAAAAACCCACACAAAACAACTTGCCCCAACACAGACATATTTATTTTTGGGAGATGACATTTGCCACTGTCACGGGATAGAGCAAACGCGTCACTTCCCAACGATACCTTTAATATAAAAGTTTTGCTCACAGCTGTCCATGTCTGAATCATACCGCTTACGAGCTCTGATGAGAAAACTCTGCTCATATTGGCTTGAAAGAACATTTTGCAAAAAACCAAGGACGTCACGTTTCTCAAATGACGCAACGATTATTTATTATAACACAAACACAAGATTCAAAAGAACGCTTATTTATTATGTCACAGACACACAATGAACTAATTGTGTGTCTGTTTTATAACAGAGCAAAAACTAAGTGTCATAAGAAATAAGCGTTCTTTTGAATCTTCTATGTGTTTGGATCTTGTTTTAGAACGCTAGCAGTCATTCTTGTATTTGTTTTTTGTTTCTTCTTCTTAAAGCGGCCAGCATCACTTTGTTGATGGTTTTGTCGCTGCTGAGGAGGTTGCGAAGATTTGGGTCTTTTTTTCTTCTTTATTGACCCAAAGGTTGGTAAGCGATTGCTGCACTTTGTTCCAAAGCAATCGAATTTCTGACTCAATGACAGTAGAGTATTACAGTGGGACCATTCGTCTTCATAAAATCAGTCACAATCTCACCCCCACCCCCCAACTTCCGCCCCGTCTCCCCCAGGACAGTGTCAATGATGAGGACGGATGGAAGAAGAAGGGAGACAACTCGGCGTTAAACTTTGGAACGAACCACAGAACAAACGAACAAGATAATGCCTATCACTGTATCATATTTTTATTTTTTATTTTTTAATTTTTTATATCCATCTTAAGCCCGTTCTTAATTGGACGAATGTTTCTTCGCGAACCTAGTTGGAAGTATTCGGCGAAGCTAGTTGGTTCTTAATTGGGCGAACTTTTCTTCGCGAACCTAGTTGGAAGTATTCGTCGAAGCTATATTCGGGGTCCAAAAAGCTTCGCTCAACATGTTCTGGGAACTTTCGCCCTATTCGACTGATTGGTCGAGAGCAGAGCTCTCCTGCGGATGAAGAAAAAACAAAAATAAAAATGGATGACGGTGTCGCTAGGTTCTTCACTCGCTTCGGAGTGAATCTGTTCATTTATTGACTTGTGGGAGGCGCAGCCTTGTCTCGGAGACCCAGAATGAGATAGTAGTTAGTTGAATTACCCTGTGAGGGATGATTAAAGTATACTGACTTGACTTTAGCCTACATTTTCGATCATGCTGTCTGCTGCGCGTCTGCCGCAAGTTCGGGCCGAAGCTTGCATCTCATTACAAGCCAGTTGAGAATGAAGTAAAGTTTGGACTGTCCGAACCATATTCGGCGAAGTAAAAGTTGAATTAAGAAACGAATCACAGTTCGTCGAAGTGTCCGAAGTATGTTCGGCGAACAAACATTCGCCCAGTTAAGAACGGGCTTTATGTCTAGAACTCGCTTTCCACTTGGTCAAAATGCCGTGGCCATGTTTTAACTGGCTAGTTTCCTAGCTAGTAAATCCTCGAGTAGGAGCTCCTTGACGGTCCGCCCAAATCCGCTAAAGAATAGACCACTTGGGGTGATGACGATCGTACTGTCTTGATGACGTCATGTGAGACTGTGAGTTCCGATTACTCTTCGTCTTTTTCCGTAAAGTGACGTCCTTTATCATATTGAAGATTATGTCACTAATATGAAGCCCATACCGCTCGTGCAAAATTAACACACAAGGGACTTAATTAGCATTCGAAATACGTAACACAAGTACAACAACAAAGACCTGAGTCGCCAGCGGTAACTCTCACCTGGCCTGCGTGTACAAGGTACATAAACTTGCGGAGGGGCGTAGGGGGGCGGTGTTTATCGTGACTGATGAAGACGATTGATGCCATTATAACGCTTTAATGTCATTGAGTCAGAAATTCGATTGCTTTGAAACAAAGTGCAGCTATCGCTTTGCCAATCGTTGCATCATTCAAGAAACTTGACGTCCTTGTTTTTTTGCAAAATGTTCTTTCAAGCCACCATGAGCAATTATTTTTTTATTTTTATATTTTTATATATTATTAGTAGTAGTAGTACTGTAACTTTTGACACCGTGGACGTTCCTTTCAACGACAACCAATAACGGAAAATGTACAATGTCTGGTTAATTTAAAATGAATTATCAATCAGTCTTGTATTTTATGTCTGTTCAGAGCGGAGTGATATTACTTTGTAGACATACACGCGCGCACACACACACACACACACACACACACACACACACACACACACACACACACACACACACACACACACACACACACACACACACACACACACAAACACACTCGCGCATCATATGAACAATCAGTTTAACAAAAGAAGTTATAACATCAGTATTATACAAAATATCTTACGTTGTTGCAAGCTTTAAAGTCATATCCATTTTTTTGAAATAACTCTGTGGTAATAGACAGTCAAGCAGTAGCGGAGACAGGGGCTTGTCGGCGGTAAATCACTGGCTTTTATTTGAAGCCTTCGCAGTTTTCAGTCGTTTTGGTCACGTGACCAAGTCACACGACCACCTGCCTTCTTGCACCGGGAATCTGGCGCCCACGTTTTTCAGACTGGTGACGCGAGAGCAAAAGAAGGAGGAGAAGAAGAAGAAGAAGTGATTTTTATCATTAACAGTAAACTTGTTAGAGATTTGTTTGGATCATGTTTCAGAGCTTGTAAGTGGTATGAGTCAGACACGGACAGCTGTGAGCAAAACCTGTATACCATAGGTATCTTTGGGAAGTGACGCTTTTGCTCTATCCCGTGACAGTGGTGACTGCCATCTCCATGGGGCAAGTTGGTCGTAGGGGACGATTTGCCTCGGAGGGGTGGCCAACACGTAGAAAGCATACACAGTGATAATGCTCTGATTTATCGGGATGATGATGAGATTTCTTCTTTCTTGTTTCAAGGGGGTCCGACCAGGGCACACAGTGTAATGTCTGGGCTCATGTGGAATGTACGGGCCTTGGGAAAAGCCGGCCAGTCCACAATTGTGACACATACTCTATTTACATCTCCTGATGACCCCATGAACTCTAAAAAGCATCCCCCCCCCCCCCCCCCAGTATTATTTCATTCTAGTTATGCAGTGGGAAGTGCGTTTATGTTTTATTTCATTTGCTGATAATTAAAAGAAAAAGAAAAAAAGGTGTTCCAATAAACACAGCCACCTGCCTTCTTGCACCGGGAATCTGGCGCCCACGTGTCTGCAGACTTGTGACGCGAGCGGAAAAAGACGACGACGACGAAGAAGAAGAAGTGTTGTTTTCCTTTCTGTTTGTTTATTTGATCACGTATCCAGGTCACAAGGAAATGTTGCAGAGTTTATTCTGTAGTCATACTCATAGTCTACAAGAATGTAGTAAAATCTTTTTAATTTTTTTTTCTTTCTTTCTTTTCTTTATTGTGCCTGCTGAATGGGTGCCAGATACTATTATACCGTGACAAAGATCTTGACGCTGTTAACATTGCAACTGAATTGTTGTTTCTGAAGTAAAAGTTCGGGGGTGGGGGAGTGGATACAAAGACTGCATTGCTTAGCGTTCTCGTGAATCGTTTTCTGCTTATTGAAAATGAGGGGCCGACTTGCCAATACAGTGGGACAACTTTCCCCGACATGGGGCAACTTACCCCGACATGGGGCAACTTACCCCGACATGGGGCAACTTACCACGACATGGGGCAACTTACCACGACATGGGGCAACTTACCCCGACATGGGGCAGGTTGGTCCCAGTGTCACTAGGTCAGCTGTGAGCCAAACTGTCAGTTATGTTACAACAGCTTTGCCATTTATTGATATCACAACTTTAGGCAAGATATTGACGCGCGGTTTAAACCATCAGCTGTTCCTCTAATTCTATTAAAATATGCTTCACACAGCTTTGAGTGCACAAGGAGGCCGACTAGCCCCGGTCTCCTCTATGTGGTTAACAGACAGGATATTCTTACAAACACATGTCACATTCCGTAACTATTTAGCGTTCCATGAATTTAGACTGAACTTGTATATTACTATTGCTGAATACCTTGAACAAGAAGGTATTACAGATTTACTTTTTTTCAAGTTCTTTATACACAGTTTTCTCAAGGATTGAAGCAATCTCAGGAAATGAAAGCGGGAGGTTATTGTTTCAGACATGTTTTGCAGTGCACCTTGTTTAGCCAATTTGTCTGAAATTTCATTCCAATAAAGATCACAATGAGATGGTGCCCAACAAAACTCAGTCCCAATACCCTTAAACATGATACAATGTATTAAATACTTTACTTCATAAATTATATCCCTTCTCATTTTGTAGTCCCAGTTTTGCAATGCATATAGAACTGATTTAGAATCAACGCAGATTAAAACAACAACAACAACAAACAACAACAACAACAAAACAAAACAAAAACAGCTAGCAGAAAATTGCGATGTGCAATTTAATGCCATTAATATTGCATTTAACTCAGATGTAAATAAGGAGAAACCTTCCCTAAGTAAAAAGACTGCACTTTTAAGTCAGGAATGACGAATGAATTAAACCCTTGGCTGTGCTGTGGTCGGAATTGTAGTCCAGTTTTTTGGTTGTGATTGTTTTAGTGACTCGTATATTGAACTGGTGTAAAAGAAATCTGAATGTGTGACTCGTCCTGAGGTGACCCTCTGCGGTTGACGGGACATTCAAATCCAAGAACTGTTTTCATTTCTGTTACCTACATGTTTTGTTTTGTTTTTTGTTGAAAATTGCGTGGCATTTATCTCTGAGAAGGCAGTTTTGATGACGTATTGAATCGTTGTAGAAAAGGGATGTTCTATTTTTTTTTTTAGCTAGTTTTAGCTCAGAGTAATCGACCATTTTTTGGTCAAATTAGCCGGGAAATGAAAATAATGTTACAGAAACCTAATGGCTAAAGTAATACAAATTCTTGCCAAATACTGTCATTTTACGCCGGAACTGTGAAGGCTAGCTCCTTTAAACATAATATTCTACCTGGCACAAATAGGTGCTTCCAAAGTAGTTCAGTTTAGCTATTGTTTGTGTAATACCTACATGCGTTTTTCACAGATTGCGGGTCTGAGAAAGTCGCTGATCCAGCCGGTCAAAATCCCCAATGGAGCCCAACGTCTGGACCACAGGCTTGATTGTTGCAGTGATGCTCACTGGTTTGTATTGCGAGGACTCGTTTCCGCTGTATCTAGAAACAGCTATAGACTACCTTCACGTGGTGGGGAGGCTGATATCTGTGTCTCCTCACGCACTAGCTTAGTCAGAGATCTTTTAATTATTCTGCACCGTTTGTCGGCAACGGTGTCCCTTGCCAAATCAGATCATCAAACACTCACATCTTTTAAATCATCTTTGAAATCTCACCTCTTCAAGCTATCCTATTGACTGTGTGTGTGAGTGTGTGGGTGTGTGTGCGCGCGCGCGCGCTCGCGCATGCGTTGTCGCGGAAGTTTGTTTTGACTGTTTTGTTCCTTGCTTTGTAATGGGCTATGCTGAGACAGAACCCGGCACGTTTTTTCCACCACAGTGACGTTTTGTCACCAGGATGACAAAACCTGCAGCGATACCTACACGTTACACCACCCATAAAATGTATTTTAAAACAAAAACAAGCAGCAACAACAACAACAACAAAAAACACCTGTTAAGCCCGTTCTTAACTGGGCGAATGTTTGTTCGCCCGAACATACTTCGCGCACTTCGACGAACTATGATTCGTTTCTTAACTGAACTTTTAGTTCGCCGAATATGGTTCGGACAGTCCAGACTTTACTTCATTCTCAACTGGCTTGTAATGAGATGCAAGCTTCGGCCCGAACTTGCGGCAGACGCGCAACAGACAGCATGATCGAAAATGTAGGCTAAAGTCAAGTCAAGTCAAGTCAAGTCAATATACTTTCATCATCCCTCACAGGGTACTTCAACTAACTACAATCTCATTCTGGGTCTCCGAGATAAGGCTGCGCCTCCCATAAGTCAACAAATAAACAAATTCCCTCCGAAGCGAGTGAAGAACCTAGCGACACCGTCATCCATTTTTTCCCCATTTTTTCTTCATCCACAGGAGAGCTCTGCTCTCAGCCAATCAGAGGCAATGATCGCCCAATAGGGCGAATGTTCCCAGAACATG
Organism: Alviniconcha strummeri; assembly: GCA_963584105.1. Classification (NCBI taxonomy): domain Eukaryota; kingdom Metazoa; phylum Mollusca; class Gastropoda; family Provannidae; genus Alviniconcha; species Alviniconcha strummeri. The sequence goes on from OY757556.1 coordinate 6,943,916, forward strand.
TTGAGCGAAGTTTTTTGTACCCCGAATATAGCTTCGACGAATACTTCCAACTAGGTTCGAGAAGAAAAGTTGGCCCAATTAAGAACCAACTAGCTTCGCCGAATACTTCCAACTAGGTTCGCGAAGAAACATTCGCCCAATTAAGAACGGGCTTTAGATTGAAGTGTAAAATAAATAAAATAACGCAACAAACAAAACAGTGAAACAAACAAACAAACAAACAAAACAGACAATAATTTATTCTTGAGGCATTCTATTTAGATCTGGAAGACGTTAAAGAGAGTGAATCTAGGGGGAGTAAGTAAGTAACTTGGTGTTTTACGCCCGGTCAACCAGGACGGTTATATCAGGGCGAATCTAAGGGGATGGGAGGGGGGAGTTTGGGGGAGGGGGGAGTGGGAGTCCTACAAGTTAAAATGTTTTTAATTGCAGGATTAAACATGTGTGCTGCCGCGGGCAGTGAACTCAGCATCAATAAACCTTAGAACTGTTCGGCTCAGGGCTTCCACAATTGCAGGTGTGTATAACTAGCCAAAGAGAGACTCCGTCTCTTCCAGCGGAGGGGCAGAAATCAGCATCCTCTCTGCACAGAACCCAGAGCTCTTACAGAGTCTCGCTTTGAAAGCTGCAGTAGGTCAGAATATAGCCACACATGCTCCATCTGCAACCGAGGGGTTCTGCCTGGATAATTTCTGCATTCCGACTCATTCAACTTCTTAGTGGGGCGGGAATAGCTCAGTTGGTAGAGCGTCTGACTAAAAATCCCGGTGCAATACTGACGCGGGTTCGAGTCCCCGGTACGGCAAGGGATTTTTCTCCCAGAGTCAACTTCCAGTGCAGTCTCTCTTACGCTGTCTCTTACAAGTGTGCAATCGCGTGCATCAACATGTGCGCATGTTAAAAATCACAAACACTGGCAGCCATACCACTGTTTGGACAAAGGGAAATACTGCACACACACACACACACACACACACACACACACACACACACACACACACACACACACACACACACACACACACACACACACACACACACAGATAGAAATGGGTAGCGCTGCTCTTGCGGCTGCTGTGCCTTACCAAGGTAAGGCGAACCGAATTTCCGGCAAGGGACAATGAAGAAGTAGTTTCGTCTCCAAATCCAGTCTTCACTTTTTTCTCTCTCTTGCATTAGGCGCTGCTGACACAGGTTTCTGTGAGGGCATATTCAACTTAAACCAATAACTGAAACAATAAGGTCTATTGTTTCAGTTATTGGTTTAAGTTGAACTTTTACAGCCTTGTGGAATTATTAGATAACGACTTGGTTTAATATATTTGAGGAGGTTTGATGTTTATACGTGTTTCGCTGTGCCATTGCCTCAGGTAAGATAAGATAAAGTTGTTTATTGTCCATGCTAAAACATGTCACACACAGAAAACTGTCTCTTGTCTGCAGATTATGTAACATCAAACTCTAATTAACACACATACACACACACGCACGCACCAGCCTACCAGTCTGACTGACCAGCAAGAAAAGAATTACTTACTTGTGTCTGTGTTCTTTAGTTCAGTCCATTGAGCATTTGTCCCGCTGCGTTTTTCTGCTTTCAGTGACGTGGTGAATTACCAAAAATGCGCTCTTTCCTGTTTGAAGACCATTGCATGTAAGGATCCAATCCATATGATCCAGTATTACACCACAGGACATCTTCTCAAGACCTCATTCGCGTGTCCAGACGACGGTTAGTCTCGTTGTGACGGGATGAGGGTTCTAGACCACAGTGTCTGCATTTGCCTATAGGGATGATTTCTGCACTGGTCATTTGACTTGGTCGACTGATTGAAGATGAGTATTTGGGACACGTGTACACCAACAGCACAAAATGAAGAATAACAATAACATTTCCGTTGACCGTCGGCAATGGGGTACTGCAGACACAAAAATGAAGGTTCCCTTTGCTGAGTATAGACCTATCAGATGTTCTCTCTGTTAAAACCTGGAGTAGGTATATTAGTAGTTTCTGTCTTCATTGTTCATTGAACTTCAGTGTTGACTCACATTAAACGACAACAACAACAGCAACAAAAACTACAACAAGAACAATCTCAGTCTGTGTAATGATCGATATTACATGAACGTACCACTCCTTAAGTCTTTATCTGTACGTCTGCCGTATTTCATGATTACATTTCATTTTTTTCACCGTTTAACTGTTGCTTAAATGTTGTTTTGTAGCTTGAAAAAAGGGGACTACTCCGAAAATTTGCATGTTGTGTTTTGTCAAAATTAATAGCGTCGTTTTTAACCTTTTCGTGTGTTTAGAACGCTAGCAGTCATTCTTCTTTCAGAATTGTTTGATACAATAGAATTATGAATGTGTGATCCGTGCTGAGGTGATCCTGTGCGGCAGACGGGACGTTAATATCCAAGAACTAACACACACACACACAAAAAAAAGTCAAAATCTAAGAACTAACTAACGTTAAAATCCAAGAACTAATCCTAAATAATTATAAAATCCAAGAACTAATCTAATAATAACTAACGTTAAAACCCAAGAACTAACTAACGTTAAAACCCAAGAACTAACACTAACTTATGTTAAAATCCAGGGACTAACACTAACATTAAAATCCTAGAACTAACTAACTGACGTGAAAATCCTAGACCTGCCACTAACTAACGTTAAAATCTAAGAAGTAACAATACCTAAATTTAAAATCTAAGAACTAACCAACCAACCAACCAACCAACCAACCAACCAACCAACCAACCAACCAACCAACCAACCAACCAAGTAACTAACGTTAAAATCCAATAACGGTCTCTCGCACACACACACGCACGCACGCACGCACGCACGCACGCACGCACGCACGCACGCACGCACGCACGCACGCACGCACGCACGCACGCACGCACGCACGCACGCACACACACAAGACAACGAGTGCCCATATGCATGAGAGTAAAACATGGGTTTCCCAACGTTGAAATTAAAATAGTAATAATGGACATTTCTATGGCGCATGATCCCTAACAAGATCTAGGGCACAATGCGCCGTACGAAAAGCTGCAGAAAAATGTATAAACACATGCAATGGACAAAATAAAAATGGTTTCGGGCCATACGACCGCCAACCACGCAAGAATTTACATACAGCAATTTCAGTAAATAAACCAAAATTGTCAGTAACCAAACATGACCAAACTCTGATTTGAGCACACATGTATGATACAAGTAGATATTCTGCAAATAAAAAAATGTACAGCGGGATATTGCACACACACACACACGCACGCACGCACGCACGCACGCACGCACGCACGCACGCACGCACGCACGCACGCACGCACGCACGCACGCACGCACGCACGCACACACACACACAGGTGGGCCGGGGGAGGGGTATTAATTATATGCAGATTTGAAGACAGGTTGCAAGGTTTGAGTTCATTATAACAAAGCCTTAATCAATGCAAGTCATTAAGACTTTTGCGCTTGTTTAGCTGGCACTGTTGGAATGTTAGTTATTTTCACTGTTGTTGTGAGGTTGTGTCTGATGTCACTCTTTTTACGTTTTGACCGTTTACATATTATTTCAGAAGTCTATGAGCTGGGAAAAGCTGGTGCATTAGTGAAAGCAGCATACCCAGGCTGTGCAGAAGGCATCGTTTCTTGCCAGCACCCCTTGGCAGAGGGCATGCGCGCTAAAAAGTCGGCAAATACAGCCTTTCCCAAAGAAGAGTTATGCGCGTGAGTATATTGTGAGTGTATAAAGATACATGGAACTGTTAACGAGTCCATACACCCAGCCCCTACTTCCACCCACAGAACTGAGTAGCGTTCACACAGCAGTCATTAACGCTCTTTTCAGTATTACGACTGTCTGTCCAGGAACCTGTAGCGAGCCATCCACCGATTCAGGTTTACGAGCCACGGTGTCCGCAGCATCGCCTTTCGCCTACCTACACAGTTCTGTTACAACAGTGATAGAACACTTCATCCACTGGCTTTAGCAGTGGCATTTCGCCTCCCCACACAGTTCTGTTACAGCAGTGATAGAACACTTCATCCACTGGCTTTAGCAGTCACTGTTAACGTCACAAAACCTGACTGTAACATCCTGTTAATGTCATCAGTGATGGATCGTGTCGGTCTGGCAACAAATGTTGAAGTACAAATTGTACCTACTCATCTGTTCGTTGATGCTGCCACTTTCGTGGTAGTTATGGCGTTAAAAAACCGATCAGTGAATTATTCACTTGTAGTTTCTCCCGTATGTGACTGACCGTCGTGTTTCACTGGGTAACGGTTAACTGCCCAAAATCACTTAGGCTAATCATCAAATGTTCCTGTTGATTACAGATTGTTAATTTTAGGTCGAAGTTTAGAAGAAGAAAGAAAGAAAGAAAGAAAAAGCCAGTAATTAATTGGTGAAGTGTTATATTTAGATCTGGAAGACCATAAACAGAGCAAATCCGACGAGAGAGAGAGAGAGAGAGAGAGAGAGAGAGAGAGAGAGAGAGAGAGAGAGAGAGAGAGAGAGAGAGAGAGAGAGAGAGAGAGAGAGAGAGACTATTGAGTGCATCAGTCCCCCCATCCGGAGCCGAATCTGACTGTGGGGCCATGATGCCAAACAGAAGCAGAGAGTTGATCAAAAATCTGATCCTTGCTTACAGACTGGTGAAAAAGGAGGCCGACTGTGAGAGCGAAGTGGTTATGTGCAAGTGCGGAGATCGCCGAGAACAGCTCGGGCTTCTGTACAGCGAGGAAAACAAAGCGATGTATGGAAATCAGTGCGGTGAGCTGATCCACCGCACCCACTTGTGATGATCTCAACGTACCGAGCAGGCCACACATTAGAACATCTCCCTGTTTATAAAGCCATTAAAGGCCGCACGTCTAACAACTCACAGCACTCGCTGAAATAAAATGGGTGGCAAAAGCAAGACAGATTGTTAGTGAACACTTTTAACCCTTTCGCTGCCATGCTTGTCAGCGGGTTACTCGGAAAACAACCAATAAAAGTGCAAAATTTCAAATCGTTAATCCCCCCCCCCCCCCCCCCCGGCTGGGGCAGTGAAGGGGTTAACCCCATTTTGGCGATTAGCACGTGAATTTAGAGAAACTGCCGGCGCAATCGATAATTTCACACCCTCACAGTTTAAGGATCAGTGAACTGCGGTCGTGCACTCAAGCAAGGTATGACAAAAATCTACGTCTTGCCGTAACTGTCATAAATGCACCAATGTCAAATCACACACAATTAAATGAACAGAAAGGTGATAAAACTGGTGAGTTACGTTTGGCGTTGAGTATATATATCAAAGAGTGAGACTGTTATTGCCAACGACAGTGATGTCCGTCTCGCACCCCACCTGCATACAACAGTAGATGAGGACGAACAAGAAATGGGGAAGGAAACCAGTGAAACAGCGTACATTGAAATACTTGGTTTAAACAAAATGTATTCATTCATCGCAATCATAAGCTCAACAAAGAAGTACAGGAAACACAAAAGCAGTATGCTTATTTCAGTTTTACCTATAGAGATATGTCAGTAAGTGAAATACTTCAACTTGAAGATGCTGAACTAATTGGAATGCTATGCTGGACCAACTGGAATTGTCTGTGTTGCATTCTGTATGCATTTTAGGCCTATTATTCAGTATTATTCAGGATGTACCTCTGGTGGACCTTGTATTTACTCGCATGCCAGGTCAGAGTTACCGTAGGCTACTCGGGTCTTTGTTGATGTGTTTGTGTAACGTCTTTCGAGCGCTAGTTAACTCCCTTGTGTGACGTCTTTCGAGCGCTAGCTAACTCCCTTGTGTGTTCATTCTGTTATTTAGTAGTCTAGTGATTCGTCCTACCCGGTTGACTGACGAGGCGTTAACATCCAAGAACTAACCAACTTCTGTAGTTGAGACCGTTCTGTTTTGCTGCGATACTATGAGCGGCGAGGCTGACTTTATGGGCGTTTAAGCCCAGTTACTACTTGATAATAACAATAATAATCAAAGTATTTTTAAAGCGCAAAATCTTGTCCGTAGAGACTATTGTGAGTGAGACACACACACACACACACACACACACACACACACACACACACACACACACACACACACACACACACACACACACACACACACACACACACACACACGCACGCACGCACGCACGCACGCACGCACGCACGCACGCACGCACGCACGCACGCACGCACGCACGAGCGCACGCACGCACGCACACACTACCACATTAACGTTTTCAGGACCCAAAAGTCATAAATCCGTACAACATGTAGTAGGGAAACGTTTTAATATCATTAAAAATTCCGCTTCACAATCACAACAGAACCTGGGTATTGAACATTGCAGGCCGACGTCATTTCCGCTTTGTGAGCAATGCGCTGCGAATATGCGGATTCTTGCGTGCGGTTGTCTGTCAGTTACGGTGGCCCGTTACTATGGCCTGTTACTGTCTGTCAGTTACGGTGGCCGGTTACTGTGCGTCAGTTTCTGTCTGTCTGTTACAATGGCCCGTTACTATGGCCTGTTACTGTCTGTCAGTTACGGTGGATTGTTATAAGCCTTGGGACTGACGCTAGGTATGTTGGTCAGACTGCTGGTTGGGACTGACACTGGGTATGTTGGTCAGACTTCTGGTTGCGACTGACGTTGGGTATGTTGGTCAGACTGCTGGTTGGGACTGACGCTGGGTATGTTGGTCAGACTACTGCCTTCTTTGCTGGCATTGCTCACCGTTTGGACCCCGGTTCTTTGGGTGCCAGCTCCCGTCCTGGGGCTCCGTGACTGCCTGTGTCCCGTGACTCGGTGACTGCCTGTGTCCTGTGACTCCGTAACTGTCTGTGTCCCGTGACTCCGTAACTGCCTGTGTCCCGTGACTCCGTGACTGCCTGTGTCCCGTGACTCCGTGACTGCCTGTGTCCCGTGACTCCGTAACTGTCTGTGCCCCGTGACTCCGTGACTGCCTGTGTCCCGTCACTCGCTGACTCCATCAGAAATAGATCACAATGGGTCAGGGTTGATCCATCACAATGGGTCAGGTTTGATCCGTCACAATGGGTCAGACACCGAATAAAGAATTGCCTTGAACACTACATCCGTAAAAACAGTCGAGCGAGAACGCGAGAAACAACTCAGTACAACACCGCTAATCTCACTCAGCCAATGGCAGACAGGCAGCGTCCGTGCATCGCCACACGGCACGTGAAAAACGTGGTGAACACAGGGTGAAAACAAACAAAAACTCGCGAGATCACGGCGCGGTACAAGTATAAGTAATACAACAACAAAAAAGAAAAAGAAAGAACATAGGTGGAGAGAGAGAGAGAGAGAGAGAGAGAGAGAGAGAGAGAGAGAGAGAGAGAGAGAGAGAGAGAGAGAGAGAGAGAGAGTCGTCAAAGTGCTACTTTTCATCCCCACCCCCCTCTCTCTCTGTCTCTCTGTATCTCTCTCTCTCTCTCCCTCTGTGTATGTGTGCTTGCGTGCGTGTATGCGTGCGTGGGTGCGTGCGTGCGTGCGTGCGTGCGTGCGCGTGCGTGTGCGTGTGTGTGTGTGTGTGTGTGTGTGTGTGTGTGTGTGTGTGTGTGTGTGTGTGTGTGTGTGTGTGGTTTTTGATTTGTTTTTGTTTCGTTTAGCGTTTTGTTGTTGTTGTTTTTTGTTTAGCGTTTTTATAGTACTTCTTTCATCCCATGAAGGAAATTTGGGTCGTCTTACTTGAGTAAGGCACAGCAGCCGTACGAGCAGCGCTACCCATTCCTGTCAGCGCTACCCATTCCTGTCAGCGCTACCCATTCCTGTCAGCGCTACCCATTCCTGTCAGTGTTCATGTGTCCCAAATGTGGAATGGCTGCCAGTGTTTGGAGGTGTTTAACGTTCACACAGACGCTGATGCCTGCGATTGCGCATTGGGTTGCACGAACAACGTAACAGAGTAAGCACTGAAATCTGACTTTGGGAGTAAAAATCCCTTGCCCCACCGGGGATTCGAACCCCCATGTTTCGCGCCTGACCTTTTGGTCTGACAATCTACCAACTGAGATATCTCACACCAAGAAGATACTTGAAGAACAGCGGGCATGGGGAAGGATGCGAGGCACAAAACACCCTTCGGGGAGGGCATCTTTAAATCCTCGACTGGGTTTATTTATACAAATTCTGCCAAGTGATATGGCATTATGGGGGTTGTAGCGGTCATGATGGCTAACTGTCTGAGGTTACACTCTACTGAACCATTTCATTGTTA
>OY757556.1:6952381-6997412 GCA_963584105.1 Alviniconcha strummeri
CGATTTGGTGTACTTCCAATAAATAGCAATATGTATAGATACAGTGACTGCCCTACAAAGAGAAATTGTGTATTTTGCCAAAACCAGGTTGAAAATGAAGATCACTTCCTTTTGGTTTGTTCTCTGTACACGGATCTAAGAAACAGATTCCTTGAACAAAAAGGTATTCAGAACATATTGAGAAGGAAAAACACAAAAGGTTGTCGACTGCTATCAAAGTTCATTTTCCATGCTATCAACAGAAGAAAACTTCATATAAATGTATAAGCACCTGGGATGATATTGACTAGAAATGACTCCACGATATTACTTTGTCGTCATCTACCACCATAATGTCTCATTATCTCGGTGTGACTGTTTTGTCCGCTTTTTTTTCTTCTTCTTTTTTCTTTTTTTTTCTTCTTTTTTCTTTTCTTTCTTTTTTGTCTGTTTGCTGATATCTGTCTTGTTTGTGTGTTTTGCTGTTTGTACGTCTTATTTGTCTGTCTGTGTGCATAATTTAGTTTTGTATTTTGCGGTTTGTATATGGGCCTATGGCCAAAATACAATAAACCATCTGAAGTCTCTGTCTGTCTGTCTGTCTCTGTTTCTCTCTGTCTATCTGTCTCTCTGTCTCTCTCTCCTCTCTCTCTCTCTCGTGTGTGTGCTTGCGTGCGTGCGTGCGTGTGTGTGAGTGTGTGTGTGTGTGTGTGTGTGTGTGTGTGTGTGTGTGTGTGTGTGTGTGTGTGTGTGTGTGTGTGTGTGTGTGTGTGTGTGTGTGTGTGTGTGTGTGTGTGTGTGTGTGTGTTTTCTCTCACAACCGACTTTATTTTTTGTTGTTGTTCTTCTTTATCTTCTTCCCCCCCCTTCCCCTCCCCCCCCCCCCCCCCCCCACCTTTTTTTTTTTTTTTTTTTTTTAGCTATTTAACACTCACTGCATGTTTCACCGATTTGTAATCGTTTTCAGCGATCAACGTACCGCCATCTCCAAGGCCCATGGCGAGGTTTAAGCCTGCAGGCAAATGTGAAAATGGCTATACGCTCCTCTCACCCGCTAAACCCCTCTGCCCCGTCCCTCTCTCTCTCTCTCCCTCTCTCTCTCTCTCTCTCGCTCGCTCGCTCGCTGGGTTACTCGGCTGGAGCGGCGACTTAGTGTGGTTGTCTCTGCCTCCTCTCTAGCCTGTCTTACTAGGGCCCGGTGGAAGAGACGAAGAGGCCGCGGGCAATGCAGATGGTACGGTGATGAGCGGGTTCGGGGCAACAGCAAAGTGTTCATACCGTACAACTGCCACAATGTGAACAAGACTGATAATAATGTCGTTAAAGAAAACGTACTGCTGTTTCTTTTCTTCTGTCTCTTTGTTGTTGTTGTTTGTTTGTTTGTTTGTTTTGTTTTTGTTTTTGCTTTGCCTTTCCCGATTCCTGTGCCTGCCAGGCTCTGCCTGCCTGCCTGCCTGCCTGCCTGCTTCTGTGTGTGTGTGTGTGTGTGTGTGTGTGTGTGTGTGTGTGTGTGTGTGTGTGTGTGTGTGTGTGTGTGTGTGTGTATGTGTGTGTGTGTGTATGTGTGTGTGTGTGTGTGTGTGTGTGTGTGTGTGTGTGTGTGTGTGTGTGTACTTTGTATATATTTTTGTTGTAGTTTTCAATTATTGAGTAGTTTACGGTATTAAAAATACACACATATTTATACGAATGATGACAGTTGGCGACATACACCATTATAACAATAATGATCAATCTGATACAGTCTCTGAAACCCATCCCAGAAGGTATCTGACTGTTGTAAGGAGAACTTCTGTGTCAACGGTTTTGCTGTATAATTATCTATCTGCAGAGGAGACACTGTAGGTGTCTTCTGCTTTGCGATTCTGTGATAACTAGGTTGAGCCAGGTTTCCAGTGGATGTTAGATTGTTTGCGGGTTCGTTGGAACGATTCTGTGATAACTAGGTTGAGCCAGGTTTCCAGTGGATGTTAGATTGTTTGCGGGTTCGTTGGAACGATTTGTGCGGAAATTTGTAAAGGTGGCAGCCAAACAAAGACGTTAGAAAGTATATCCACGACTAGGCCACATCACGGCAGGAAGATCGTCATGAACTGACGTTTGGACATGGGGATATTCGTCAAGAACTGACGTTTGCACTCAGTGAAATTCACGATGAACTGACGTTTGCATCCAGGGAAATTCACGATGAACTGACGTTTAGACTCAGGGAAATCACGAAGAATTAACGTTTAAAGAAAAGGGGAAATCTGACTAATGATCTGACTTTTGGACTGAGGGAAATTCATGATGAACTGACGTTTGAAAGAAGGGAAAATCGAGATGAACTTAGGGACACTCGTCTTGAAATGACCTTTGAATTTAATGGACGACTGAGAACGAGTTCACTCTATTACTCATCTCGACAAACTAGCTTTTACTATCAAGTTAATTTGGAAAAAAGGTTTCACCGAGTTCTTTCGCCCGATTGTTTGGTTCTATTTTCAGTCCTCGCTTTGTGGCCGGGAAGGTTTAACAGTGAGCTCGCCTTCCACTCTTCCAGCGTCCACCGCACTGCTGACCAGGGGCGGGGGATGCGACCTGGGTGGATTTCATCCACTCTGTGTTGCATGCATGCCAGGCAGTAGCTACTGTCGCTGTGCCCCCGATATATATTTATGACGTTATTCTGGCGCAGTGGACTCCCTTTCTGTCTGGTTTGTCGGTCGCTACCTCGAGATCTCCTTTCTTTTGGTTGACTCTTGTGCTGCTTGGGCTGGTCAAGAAGCTGCACCGTCGCTCTGTGTTATTTGGTGTAAAACTGTATACTCCAGCGTTGCATTGACTCCGTTTCTTGAAATACACAGTTAAATTGAAATCACATACTATAGATACACAAATCCTGGGAGGGGGAATTCGACAATCTTCGTTCCACGCGACAAATAATCATGCATATTCAAGAAGGTCAGCAGGTTGAACTTCGGGTGAGACTGTGTGAGGGTTCCAGCTTCCTGTCTCGAATATCATTGGCCGTTGCTATAGCAGCGCTCGTGCTGCACGTGGTGTCCGTCAGCAGCTCCTATTGGATGGAGGGAAAGATACGAGGGGGTACCGCGATAGCTCACTCGGGGCTGTGGCAAGACTGTAAGCTGTTCAACTTGTTCACTACTTACGAGGTGTGGTCTTGCCACTCATATGTGGTGAATCACCATCTCAAAACTGCACCAGGTAAACCATTTATTTCCTTGTTGTTTGTTGCTCTCTCTCTCTCTCTCTCTCTCTCTCTCTCTCTCTCTCTCTCTCTCTCTCTCTCTCTCTCTCTCTCTCTCTCTCTCTCTCTCTCTCTCTCTCTCTCTCTCTCTCTTTAAGTCTATCCTGGTAAAAAAGAAAAAGAAAAAAAAAAAGGTTACTGATCATTTAAAAGCCTCTGTTTGATCTCAACTTCATTTACTGCATGTGTGTACAGGTGTGTCGTAGTTTTGAAAATGCGTATAATTAGATCTAGAGTAGTCCCTTGTTCGGGCAAGAGTTCGATTTTTAAAAAAACATACATTATTATCTATAATCGTCATAAGTAACAGTTTTATCTTGTCTTATTTCACTATTGTGTGTGTGTGTGTGTGTGTGTGTGTTGTGTGTGTGTGTGTGTGTGTGTGTGTGTTGTGGCTAGTGGTGGTGGTAGTGTGTGTGTGTGTGTGTGTGTGTGTGTGTGTGTGTGTGTGTGTGTGTGTGTGTGTGTGTGTGTGGTGTGTTGTGTGCGGGTGTGTGTGCGAGCTAGTGTGCGTTAGTGTGTGTGTGTGTGTGTGTGTGTGTGTGTGTGTGTGTGTGTGTGTGTGTGTGTGTGTGTGTGTGTGTGTGTTGATAGTGGTTATGTTGAATTGTGGATCTATTATGGTGCAGTGATGAATATCTAGTTAAATAAATCACAACACTTTAAGACTGTGCCTGCCACTGCAGCGTTCTTCCGAGTGAGCCAAGCATTCGCCATCTTGGGCATCATGGGCCAGGTGGCCACCTCATTCTTCTCTTCGTCTTCACTCTGCTGCCCAAGCTGACCGGCCAGAAGGTGGCGCTGTTCGCCAGTCTCACTGCCAGCGCCGTCAGCGGTGAGTGACGTCAAACATTCAAAATAGCATGTCAACATAAATTACATAAATTACTAGTTTGCTTATACGTACCTTTTTATAGTACCTATATTTTCAACAACTATTCTTTTAGTTTTTAAATTTGCAGTATGTGTTATTGTCTACTGTGACTGTGGTATATGTGTAGCCACGTATTTAATTTCTCTGAGGAGATAATAAAGTAATCTTAAATCTACCGCTACCGAGACACCGCAATCCACAGAGGTCAGGGGCTGTGTGAAAGTGGAGGTGGCCGGGCGCCCCGTCCCTAACAGTCCTTATGGTCTCTGTGGACGTAAAGCACACTGAACTAAAGTGAACCAGCGCAACCAATCCCCAAACGCCAAGACCTGCTCGGGGGGTTAGGTCCCTTCGTAACTGGTTCCGTGGCTGACAGCAATGACTAATTTTCATTAATAATGATAATGGGTACTTAGAGCGCCTAACCCGCATAGGCCCTAAGCGCGTACACCTTCTTTTAAATGTACGGAGTTAATTAGTGCTCGAAAGACGCCACACAAGCACAACAACAAAGACCCGATTCCCATACGGTAATTTCACATGGCGCGTGTAAATACAAGGTACATAAACTCCACCAGAGGTACATCCTAAGCTGTTTTTAAGATTCAGTGCACACAGCACACACACACACACACACACGCGCACGCACGCACGCACGCACGCACGCACGCACGCACGCACGCACGCACACACTCACTCACTCACACTCGTATCTCTGGGCAATGTGACTGAAGAACAGGTTTCCGAAAAGAGAAAGGTTTTTGAGGAAGATTAAAAATAACTGACATGACTTTAATGAATAATAGTATTTATAATCTTTGCTTATTTCGGCCGATCGCGTGAAATCTTTGCTTATTTCGGCTGATCGCGTGAAGACTGCTTGTATGTCTAATTTCACACACACACACACACACACACACACACACACACACACACACACACACACACACACACACACCACACGCGCGCGCGCGCGCGCGCGCGCGCGCGCGCGTGTGTGTGTGTGTGCGCGCGTGTGTGTGTGTGCGCGCGTGTGTGTGTGTGGTCTTTGCTTTGAGTGGGAAACAAATCAAAGCAGGAAGAGGACGGCGTATGTCGTAGTGGGTCACTCCACCCTGCCAGTCCAAAAAGAACCGGAAACATCCCAGCCAATAGCGGCAGTATGTCAGTGAGGATATGTCCGGCAGAAAAGGATTTCCCACTTCCTTGCCAGACGTAGGGCGGAGCTCACGTTCAGACTGGACTGGCCTGTTATGACGCGTCTTCTTTCTGACGACACTGTGTGGTCTCTTCTGTGAGGCCGACCAACTTCTCCGTATAGAAGAATAAGTTGACACTGTGTGGTCTCTTCTGTGAGGCCGACCAACCTCATTGCATAGAAGTATAATCACACACAAGGGAGTTAATTAGCGCTCGAAAGCCGTCACACAAGCACACAACAAAGACCTGAGTTGCCTACGGTAACTCTCACCTGGCATGCGTGTGAATACAAGGTACATAAACTCCACAGAGGTACATCTTCAAGATTCTGCACGAGCGCTATAGGCCTCGCTCTGTTTCAGATTATAGAAGTATAAGTTGACACTGTGTGGTCCTCTTCTTCTGTGAGAGCCACCAACTTCTTTGTACAGAAGTATAAGTTGACACTACGCGGTCTTTGCATGATGTCCCCTGCTGTTGTCCTGCTTAATCACAACGTCTGCCTTTTCTGTTTCCCTGCTTTTCTAATTCATTCAACTTTACTTTTTTCCTGATGTTCATCAAGCTTAAAGTGACTTGTGTCGTGAACAGTGAATGATCAGAAACGTTGTCATTATTTGATGAATTTTTTTCACACTGATAATTATCACCTTCACGGTTGACTGGGTGTGAAATATCACGTGAAATCGTTCTTGCTTGTTTGCAGCTGACTGTTTCAGCCCCTTTTCAGAACCAAAATGGGTATATTATAGCGTCAAAAACAAAGAACAACCAGCCACCACCCCCCCTCCCCCCCCCCCCCACCCCCCAAAAAAGAAGAAGAAAAAGAAAAAAGAAGAAGAAATAATAAATCTAAACTTCTGTGTACCAGGTATCGTCGTCCTCATCGCCATGAGCGTCTACCCTGCAGAGTACCCAGATCTTCAGCTTCCTCCATTTCCGGTCACGTGGTCAGTCTCTTGGTGCTTCGGTCTGGACTTTCTGTCCATGGTGTCTTCCTTCGCCATCACCGCCATGCTCCTCTGGGACTTCAGAACCAGGGTGTACTTGTCTGACAGTGCAGCAGAGTGACACATAAACTGATGTGCACTTTTCTCATAGTGGTTTAATTAGTGCCTGGACTCAAAGGGCTACTTAATCTGACGTTATTGCCTCTCACAGTGTGGTTTAATCAGAGTCTGGACTAAAAGGGCTACATACTACACTGATGTACAGTTCTCTCTCAATGTTTAATTAGTGCCTGAACTCAAAGGGTTATACAATATTATGCGCACTTCTCTGGCAGTGCAGCATAGTGCCTGGAATCAAAGACTCGACAGGACAAATTTAAATGTGACCTCCAGGATGCAGGGGACCACGTAACTTATCCTAATGCCGCAGCCCGGGCTATTTCCGGGCATGTCAGCGCCGTTCTTTCACAGTGGCTAAGTGGGCATGACAAGTAATAAGTCTCTCAAACGTCTTGGGGGTTTACTGCTAAAATCCCGTTGCGTTTTTCTAACAACGAAGGTTGTTGTTGTTGTTTTTGGGGGGGTTCTCTTCTTCTTTTTTTCTTCTTTTTCTCTCTCGTTGTACTTTTGTTTTTCTTAACAAAGAAACTGCAAAAGCGAATGCTACTGTACAGGTAAGCTTTGCTTTCCCCCCTTTTAAAACATAAGAATAATATATCGATATTAAAATATATAATAGGTCATTACTGCCAATCACAATGTCTCCTATTGCACCGAGGTATTCAGTCATGATACCGAGCATGTAATTATTCCTATTTCAATTGATAAAATCCGTATTCCTTTAAGTTTTCATATTATCAGAAAATAAAGTTCCTTTTTAAGTTATATGTGCAGTGTATATATTACACGCTATGCGATGTCCTTTCCTCTAGTGTTATTGTTCATGAGACAGGTTTCGTGGCTCGCTCTTTGTGGACCGATTTTGCTCCACATCTGCATTTATTTACGAACAGCTTGCAATGTTGGCTTTTCTGGTCCAGAGGTTTGTTGTTTTTGTTTTTGTTTGTTTTTAGATAGCACCCTCTGTGCAAGTTTACTGTTCAGTGCGCCCCCCTCCCCCCCTTCGCCTTGATGACACAATTGACTGACCTTAAAAATGATGTATTTGGCCATCCCATCCCTTGGTTGGTTCACTGTTGCTTTACGTCCACAGAAACCGTAGGTTTATTAGGGACGGGAGCCCAGGACGGCCAGCTCGACTTTCTCACAGCTCCTGAGCTCTGTCCATCCCATCCCCTCTCTCATTCCTTATTTAGGCAATCTTCACTACTTACATCTAATGTCAATGCTTATCCATTGGTTACACCCACGTGTGGTTTGCCCTGATATAACCGCAATGGTTGACTGGGCGTAAAACACCAAGTTACTTACTCCATGTGAGACCCTTGTCATTATAAATCTCCATTTCGTCACCTCTACCCACCCTCTCTTAAAAGTGAACCAGAACACAACACTTGCACAGTACACACGCCTTTTTTACAGTTCTGTTTTATTGTGGTCGCTAGTTCAGGTTTAATGTTGACAGCTGGGAGCCACAAGTTGCCCAGGGCAACGCTTGACTGAGCACAGATCTAATCGCCTTCTTTAAATTCCAGTGGTGCGTGCATGTAGGCCGGTTTGGAAAATAGAAGGACCTCGGTTCGATTCCGCTTCGGCTCTCCTCTCTCTTCAACGGGTTGTGGTGCATGTAGTGGACACTGTCTTGTGAGTGAAACATTAACAGCGCTGAGCGCGGAGATAGTTCAGTTGGCGGAGTGTCCAACTAAAAAGCCAGACGCAATTCGAGGATTCGAGTCCTCGGTGCGGCAAAGGATTTGTCTCCCAGAGTCAATTTCAGTGCAGTGCAGACTCTTACGGTGTCCGCACAACCCCCGTCTGCAATTGCATGCATCAAGATCTGTGTGCGCGTAAATATCCCCAACTCTGGCAGCCATTCCATTGTTTGGACACACGAAAACACTGCACACACCGATAGGAATGGGCATGGCAGCGCTGCTCTTGCGGCTGCTGTGCCTTACCCGGGTAAGGCGACCCAAATTTTCCGCAAGGGATATATAGATATATAGATTACATATAAAGGCTGTCATCGTTGCCCATCTTATAAAGCAATATTACATCCATCTATGTGAAGAGAAAAATGTAACAACTCCCGTGCGCGCTTGTGTTGGAAGTAGTGAGAAAGACGTTGAATGAAGCGTTGTAGTGTGTTTATGCAGCCTAATTAGTAGGATTTCATTGTGCTCTGGGTTCTGTATCTATTTTGCCGACCCTATTGTTTTTGTAGTGTGCGTTTCGGGTTCACGTTTGGTGTAAACGCCTCATATCATAAGTAATAAATACTCTTACATTACATCAAACACACACACACACACACACACACACACACACACACACACACACACACACACACACACACACACACCGCACGCTGGTACAACCGTTACACTTCCAGTTTATTGTAAAAAAATTACATCTGCCTCATTGGTATAAAGAATGACATAAAAATCCATGTAAACACTTTCAAAATTCCAAAGGGTGGACAATTCAGTGACACCAGTATTCTAATCCTGGCACATGCTGACAACATTAATCCCTGTTCAGACATAATGGAACCTACACACCCGCCGACAAAAAACACCTGTTACATCACTGACGTCTTCTACAGAGGACCAGTCTGCCAAGTGACGTCTCTGTGAGTGACGTCAGCTTTACGCCCCGCTGGTCACGTCTGTCTACCAAGTGACGTCTGACGTCTGCTCACGTGCAGTTAGTTAGTCGTTTGACATTTAACGCCCTTACCACGGTGAAGGTGATATGAGTGCCAAACACAAGTCCTGTAATTGCAAATGGCAGTCTGTTCCCGGCACTGGATACCGGACGAGGACAGGGCAAAACTATCATGTGGACAGCAAACAGGCAAAGTAGACTTCCCGGCAGTAGGACCAGGTGAAGCATGCAAAGCTATATTCTGAGTTTCTTCAGGCTTAAAGGAGGGAACCTTTGAAAGCTCTGGAAAACTGGATTTTTAGCAGATGGGACCTTAATTTCTGCGTCCACAGTGCCCCACCGAGACGATGTCACGCCCGGCAGTACCGATCAGAGTACACACTAACAAACCGTACACTCCCCTGACTCCGACAGCGTGCCGAGGTCAGAAAAACTGGCATGAACACGTCAAAGCTAAATGAGCTCAGACGGAATGCTTTCCATTTAACTGACCACAGCATGAGGCTTTTTGCCCCATCACGAAATGTGTCACTAGTGTCCCTTTAAATGCAAGCTGCTGTCATGAAACGTGTGTACGTGACGTCATAGTCACTGCCTCTGCAACTAACCGCATCGTAAAGCATAACCCACCCCCCACCCCTCCAAAAAAGAAGAAAACAGAAATAAAAACGAACGCGATAACTGGCAGCTAGTTTTAACTGAACTCAATCATGCATTGCAATGCCGAAGTTGAGGAGTCAGCAGAGCCCCCCAGGGGGGCCCCATCATAAAAACCCACACTGACAAACATCCCCAGTTTGTTTCAGCACATCTCAAAGAAGTTGTACTTTCTTCTGACGCCTTTCTTCACCATCTGCTTCTGACCTGTGCCATGCCCAGCTGGTTTCACTGGCTGCTAAGCACGATTTACAAACACTCAACACCCACACGTCTGTAGGGTAACTTCAGTAAATCTCTATTAATATTTCCCAAGAGAGAAGAGATTATCCAATGATCTAGTCTGGGAGACAAAGTGGGCCATTCTGAAGTAAATCATTTGAAACTGCACAGTCAACTCAGTGAAATAATTTAAACATTGCAAAAATGATGACGGCAATATTGCATTCACATAATTATACACTTTCATTCTTTGTTGTTTGATTGTCTTTTGTTCTGTTTTGCTTTGCTTTGTTTTGCTTTGCTCTGATGCTGAGAGCAGAAACCTTGTTCAGTAATTCGGCAGATCATGTAGGTATGTAATGTCTTGTCATCAACTTAGTTTCCATTGCTTCTTTCGGAGATTTTGGTTGTTTTGTTCTTGTTATTTTTCTCCAGCACATGTTTCAGTTTCCTCTTTGTACAATTAGATCAGTCAACTGAACTGATTTACATATAACAGTTTTGCATACTTTACGTTCATTGAAACTGTGAAAATAACTCCCCCTCCCCCCCCCCCCCCCCCTCCAACACACACAGCAATAACAAAAACAACAACAATAACAACATAGAGTGGTGACGTATTTTTCAAGGACACACACTTTGGCAATTACTAGTATTGGTACTACATTCATAAATTTAAAACACTTCCAAATTACGTCCACTGGAAGAATCGGTAATGTCTGGAACTTTAAACACTGGAATTATAAGGAACATCGGACTTGTAATTCATTTCATCCATAAATGCCTCTGTAATCTGAGTAAGCTGTTACAGACAAATTTTCACATGATCACCAACCAAATTTTGCAGTACAGAAACAACGAAAACCTGATGATTTCTTTAACTTCAATGAATCTACTTCATTTTGGCACATTTTGACTGAAATTTTAGAATAGTAATAAAGGAGATAGAAACTGCTCAGCTAGATAAACGATTCCCAGAGACATCTTGTAACATGAATACAGCGACTAGGTAGGGAGAAAGACAAAGTACTAGAAATCATGTTTTGCTTTGAATAATACCATAAACATTTCCATTAAAATGACACCAAATGTCAATCAAATTTTATTTGCAACACAAAAACGGGTTTAATAGAAATAGAAAAAGATTGAGCCATGTATATTGTGCATTCAAAATGACTCCAGAGTATGTTTCACTGCTGAAAGTGGGAATGAAAAGGAACTGAAGTTTTGCTTTATAGGGAGAACCCATGTCATTACCATAAAAAAAGATTTTACAAAAGAACCTAACTAACAACAAGAACAAAACAACCCATCAAGAATTAAAACAAAGAAAGAAAAAAGAAAAGAAAAATAAACACCAAAGAAAGAAAGAAGAAAAAGAAAAGAAGAAGAAAAAAAGAAAAAGAAGAAAAGGGAGAGACTGAGAGAAAGAGGGGGCATTATGACTTCAACATGAAAATCTTTCCTTTTTATATTTTGTTATTTAGACCACTAGGAGGACGGGGCAAAGACCTTTTACTGAACACTGTAACAGGCATGACCTGTGAATTACTCCCTTTTGCTTCTCACAATCTCACAATGGAAAGCAACCCATGTTCATACACTGTTGTTGTTTTGTTTAAGAAGCATTACAACTAACATATTCAGCTCAAGCAGGATTTCGTGTTTGGTGATGAGCCAGTGGGACTTGGCAAGATGGGGGGGAAGGGGGGTGGGGGGGGGCAGAGAAGATCACACACAATAGATTACTGTACCAGAATCTGGGCAGAAACCATCACAAGTTAAAAATCAAATCAAACCATAAAACAAATGCACAAATTTAAAAACAACAACAAAAAAACAACTTCATAACTGAATCAACCACATCATGTTAGCATCAATGGAGACACAGCAGAACTTCAACACTGATGAAGGAATGGTAGAGCCTGAGCAGTTCACAGTGACCTCTTGTCATGTGCAAAACCAAACCATACAAACATAACAGATTCAAACTAAAGCAAATATCAATCAAAGGAAACAGAACATGCACAGTACAAAAAACAAAAATAAATCTCTAAAATTAAAAATATATAACTATAATTCACTAAAAATTAAAAATATATATCTATAAAAACACATAAACAAAAATTCTAGTCATATTAAAAACCTCCAAAGGACTGCCTTATCAGCCATGATCTTTCATGAAGATAAATAAGCAGTTTGTGCAAAGCAACTTTTATCGATTCACTGCAAGAAGGAAAGCAAAAAAAGGAAAAAAGGAAAAATAACTGGAAAGCTAAAACAAAGCTAGAACAAAAATTAAAAAAGCTATAGATTTCAGAAGACATTCATGTATGTGTGTGTGTGTGTGTGTGTGTGTGTGTGTGTGTGTGTGTGTGTGTGTGTGTGTGTGTGTGTGTGTGTGTGTGTGTGTGTTCATTAGTTTATTGTTACATTATGTGCAGACAAGAGACAAATTCCCGTGTATGATTTAGCATGGACAATAAACAATTTTATCTTATCCCTTCACTCCCAAAACATGAAAAAGGGCCAAAAATAATATTTTTTTAATGCCAAAAAAGGAACATTGCTGGAAAACACCATTCATGACAAACACAAATGGAAAAAGAAGAGGATATTAAGACACAATTATTATAAAGCAAAATGTGCAATCTGAAAATATTTAACTAGACAAACAAACACAAACCATGATAAAATACATTTTATTAATGATTTATGGCAAATGGAGTTATAAGTTAGTTCTTGGATTTTAGCATACCACCAACCATACAGGGACAACTAAGGAAGAATGGCCAACGGAAATATAAGCAACATAATCTCACAGAAGCAAAATGTCAAATCTCAACAACAACAAAATCATCACTGAAAATTCTGCAACGAAACTATACATACGACTTCATGATGATGCATTATTTATTCCACCTTAAATCAAGCTCCATGTGTCAAAGTTTTATTTTGCATATGATCATGCACAAGTGAAGAGATCAGAAAATTGCTGGGTAAATAGAGTGTGGCCCCAAGTCAATAATGCTCATCAGTATTATATAATAATGCTCACCAATATTATGCATCTGGCTTGCTTTTCTGGAATTGACTGAACATCCAAATAAATCATTCTTGCCTGCCACACAACTGTATATGTTTACAAGGAATAAATATTACATACTCACACATGTATTGTTAGTGAACAGTGGACAAAGTCATCACTAGTCAGCCTCATCACACAGAGTTGGTGACAGTCAAGACTGGAGATTATGCTGCAATGGGCAGTCTGTGCGGCTTGTGCCCACATGGGTACACAACAAGGCTAGCAAATGCTTAAACTGACTCACAGTATAAATAAATCAGTCAATGAATAAATGCCACTGTTAAAGGGAACCAACTACTGCTGACGTTACAAATTTTAAATGGTCATGCTCACCAATAATTTGACGATCAGGTAAGCACAGTATCATCACACACCATTGAGAAAATCACTGCAGTTCAAAATGAGTCAATCACCACAGAAAATTCATATGATGTATTTTGCCATGATAAATAGCATTCTTTTCAACCTTTTTTATGTGTTTGGATCACCTGAAGTTTGTTAAGAAAAAGCTATTTTTTATCTGACCTTTCTGATGTTGGTGTGACCTTAAAATGAAGTCAAGATCAATGAAAGCAATACTGGCTGCTTGACCTCAACACAAGCTTTTGTGAACAAACTTAGTTCTGACAGTCAGTGTTCCCAACATTCCCCGCAAAGTTTTCGTTACACACAGCCAAATGGATACCGATCATTATCAGACTGACACACTTTTTAAGTTACAAGGTGGGGCTGTTGCTGTTGTTGCTTTCAGGGCTGGGACTGCAAAGCAAGGATTATTCAACTAGTTTATATTGCATTTAGTCTTACCTCTGTCACATATATATAAGCTATATCACTACCCACACTGATTCACACTACAGGTAGTCTTACCTCTGTCCCATATATTAAAAGCTCACATATATAAGCTATATCACTACCCACACTGATTCACACTACAGGTGGTCTTATCTCTGTCACATATAAGCTACATCACTACCAACACTGATTTACACTACAGGTGGTCTTATCTCTGTCACATATAAGCTTCATCACTACCCACACTGATTTACACTACAGGTGGTCTTATCTCTGTCACATATAAGCTTCATCACTACCAACGCTGATTTACACTACAGGTGGTCTTATCTCTGTCACATATAAGCTCCATCACTACCAACGCTGATTTACACTACAGGTGGTCTTATCTCTGTCACATATAAGCTTCATCACTACCAACACTGATTCACACCACAGGTGGTCTTATCTCTGTCACATATAAGCTACATCACTACCAACACTGATTCACACCGCAGGTGGCCTTCTCTGTCATAGTTTTCATGGCCCGGCTTCGTTTACACTGCACATGATCTCATTTCAGACACACTGCTGCCGTGACCCCAACAGAGATTCATACTGCATATGGTTTTATTTCAGTTGCATAACTAACATCATCCAAAGTTGATTTATAAAATGGTGCATGGTTTTATTTCAGCCAAACAGCTGCCATGACCAAAACTGATTTATGCTGCATGCAGGCTTCTCTCCATCATATTGGCGTCAAAATACAAGCTGTATATGATTTACACAGCATATGCTTCTTATTTCAGACAACTGATTTATTTCTGTCACAAAGTTGTCACAGACAAAACCATGACTGGTACTGTAATGTGGTCTTATTTCTAACACACAGCTAGCTGCCACTACCAAACTGTAATTCAGCCATATCATCTAGCGAGCAGTCACTATACCCACTGTCATGTATACCACATATAATCTCACCACTACAGGAAAGGCTTCTTCTGCAGACACATGGATAGCTTCCATGTTAAAACTAAACCTTTGGCCAATACTCTTTCTCTGACTGATCCTCCAATACCTTCAAAACTGCATGAAAAATTCACTGCATTAAAACTGCATTAATTCACTGCATTAAAACTACACTAAAAATATAACACAAGATTTATACCACAAGTGATTTCAAATGCTTGCTTCATTCTTTAGCCCCCTTTCCTTCCCCATTACATTCATTCTGTCCAAGTGTGTGTGTGTGTGTGTGTGTGTGTGTGTGTGTGTGTGTGTGTGTGTGTGTGTGTGTGTGTGTGTGTGCATGCGTGTGCATGTGTGCATGCGTGCGTGTGTGCATGAGCACATGCACATGTGTCTATGTGCTTGTGCATGTGGAGTAAGCAGACGTGATGTGTGAAAAATACAATGTTATGTTTATATATTATTTCTAAAGTTTCATGTATACATTATTGTTGATCTTGTAAAGCATGGAGTGAGATACAGCAATATAAAAATAAACACTATTATTATTCAAAACCATTGCCAGTTTCTTACACCCCATGGCTATAACTAAGCACTATGTCACTGATTGCATTCTCATTTGCAGCTGGCTCCAAACTCAAGCTACCCTAAGTTCAAAAATCTGAAACAAAAATGACTGCTAGCATTCAGAAACAAAATCTAAACACATAAAATGTTCAAAGGAACACTCTTTATTATGACAAAACATAACAAATATGTTGTGCTTTGTCCTAAAAAATACTGTTCCTTTGACCATTTTATGTTTTAAGTTCAGTTACCACACCATTCAGTTCACTCATGCCAATCATGTCCAATACATAGCACACGTCAGAACTTTCTAACAGCTAAATTATGCTGGGGAGGGTGCGAACAGGAACATGAAGACAGCATGGAAAAGGTAAAGGGCAAAAAGAGTTAGTAACAGGGTTTTAACATCCAGTCAACCGCACAGGATCACTTCAGGACAATCAAAGCAAATGCGCATTTCAAAACTCCTTCATATACATCTTACAAAGTGCATGTCAAAAACCCCTTTATTTCAATATCAAAGCTACATTTCCATTTCAACCCTCTTCCTGCCAAAGAAGTCAAGCTGTTTAATTCCACATCCTCAAAAAGAGTCTCTCAGAGGGATTCAGCCAACCCGAAAGAATCATTTTCTTCAACATAGCTTCTCAAGAAATTGCACAGAAGGTCACAAGTTGAGCAGTGTCCCATGATGTCTCACAATGCCAAGGAAAAACACTTGGTCACGTGTCATATGACATCATGAGGGCAGGAATGGGGTTGAAGAGTTAACGCATTAAATACTACCAAGGGCAATAAATACCACAAAGCACGTAACATCAAATATTTTTATAAGGCTACATGTCAACCACACCACACATGTTGAAGATACCAGTATTGCCAGGGAATATATATCCATACATCACAAATCATAGATACACAATCTTTGCAAACATCTTTACATCAATCAGAGAGAGAGAGAATATTGAAAAGAAACAAACTGTTGCCAAAGAAGTATTGCAGTTGTGTAAAACCCACATATACCACAAGTTCCTACAGCAGTGTGGCAGAAACTAAACATTTGTTCACAGTTACTCAACGCTGGAGTCCTTGCATTTCATTCAGTCCAAACAGACTTGCTTGTCTAAAAGACTACCCACATTTGAAACCAAATAACCAATATATCTGCACACATGAAACTCAAGCACTGTACTCAAAGACACACAGGCTCAGAAATATTGGTATCCTTTTAGTTTTAGATCAAAGAAAAATATGCTATAAATGCACCAACAATACATTGTAGTATTATGCATATGTTTATATGAAACAGAAGTGGTATTGCTCAAATCAGTTTGCTTGTCATGATCTGTCCATCATATGCACCCATTTTTAAACATTTCCTGCTATTATGACAATACACCTGGAAAAAAAAGGATGCCTCTTCAACTGTTCACCCTCACGGCTAACTGGGTGCAAAAAGGAAAAAAAATCTTTCTTTTCCAACCGTTTGCTATAGTGTCTGTTTATCATGTCATGGCTTTAAGCTTCACCAGCAGCAAGATAAACTGAAAAGTGCCACCACAGACCACTGGAATCCCAACACTGAGCTACAGGAATGGACAGTGCATGCATTATTACTGTGTAGACTACACACTGATTACCTCACCAATGGACAGGAACACTATGTATCACAGAAGTCATACCCTCACCACATCACAGAAGACTTTGTACAGGAACTGGAACTGGGAAACAAAGATGGTGTCAATGGTGCCCATAGTCCTCTCTGAGTCTGACCGCAAGCACCTTCACCCTCCTTCCTGGCTATGCCACCAGTGTCCAACACTTACCATTCTAACCTCCCAGCAAACAGTCTGCATGCTTTCTTGTCAAGTAGACTTCTGCCCCTTCACACAGGAGATGCGCTGGCATCTAGCGTATTGAAGTTACAGCGTCCCCTTGTTACGGAAGCAGAAGACGGTGACGCATGTCCCAGTGTCTGCCTCTGGGGGCAGCAGCTCTTCTGCAGCGCAGCCATCACCTCAAGTCTGTCTCAAACTTTGCTGGAAGGGTGACATGACACCTCTCCCACACAATGCACCTCTTTGATGACATTTTGCCCACACAGTTCATCTCTTTGGTGATACATTGCCCACACAATGCATATCTTTCATGACATGTTGCCTACACAATGAATATCTTTCATGACACACAATGCATTTCTTTCATGACACTGACACACAGCCTCAAAACTGCTCAGCGCATCTTTGACTTTCCCAGTTTTCACAGCACTGCTGGTACCAACACAACCTCAGAACTGCTCAGCGTGTCCAATTCTTTCCAAGTCTGTATGCCACTGTTGGTCAGCTCTACTCAGCATGTCCAAGTCTTTCAAAGTATGAGTGACACTGTTGGTCAGCTCTACTCAGCATGTCCAAGTCTTTCAAAGTATGAGCGACACTGTTGGTCATCTCTACATTCATTCAAGAAACATGTTCAGTTGGAAAACATGTGTATTATAATCATTTGCTGAAGATTGCAAGCACATGCAGCAGAGTGATGAACTAGCAAGCAAATTCTGTCAAAAATCACACAACCTATGCTCTGAAGATGGTTTCGGGGGCCATACTGCAAAGCAGGGACATATGAATGTGTGATTTCTTTGAATATGCCACCCCTGTAAGTTTGTATTGCTCTTCAAAATGATCCACATGCAGTCACCAAAGAACAGTCACATTTTGTATCAAAATATATGCAACATGTTTTTGACGGAAAAAAGATGAAACCAGACACACATGCTATTGTCAGCGCATGACTGGTTCGGACTTTCTGTGCCAGCCATTGCCCTGCTTCACTTCCAGTTACGGACAAGCCTCAGGTCAGTTCATCAGGTCCACTGAGAAACTGTCATCAAAACAAAGCACCATGTCCCAGGATGCCCTGGAAAACAAAGCTGCTTTGCTCAGAACCATCTCTGTGTTGTACTGAGAAAACTTTCATGAAAACAAAGCAACATATCCCACGATGCCCTGCTTTGCTCAGGACTATATCCATCTTTTTGTGGACCACACACATATCATCTCCACAATCGTATGCACCAGCTGTCCATCATGGCATTCACTACAACACTCTGAGTGGAGGGAAAGACTGGGTTCTCCACATTTGTTTTTTCAAGTATTCCACTCCATCCCCAGCCCCCCAAAGCAGTAAGATTAAAATCCAGAGAAAAGAGCGAATTTTAGCAAAATGCCTCAGCCCTGAGCACAACCAGATGATGACAAAAAGAAGCAATGGTTACGTCTTTAGCTTTGCCTTCAGGTGGCGGGACACCAGTCCATTGGGTGGCTTGGAGTGGCCATTGGCTGGCTTACTATTCACAAATAGTGTCTCTTCTTCACTGGAGAAGTCTGATTCTGATATCATTACGCTGCTGTTTTGGATCTTGCCTGAAAGGAAAGGAACATGGAAACATTTCAGTTTTACATGGAATAAAAGCTGACAGCAATGGTGAACCAAAGGATTCAAGTCAAGTCACATAAAAAATATACTTTAACCATCCCTCACAGGGCAATTCAGCTAACTACTAATGGTTCATTAATTTAAAAAGAACACTAGAGCAACATCAACAGCATTAAATTGATAATAATAAACAGACATACTAGATTAAAACAGAACATTTTTGAATCCATAATTCAAATTATCACAGCAGAAAACATATCCCTCTAACCCACCTTCCCAGACACCCACACACATACTCCTCATTCAGCCTACATGCACACCACAGCTATCATCAACCAGATCAGTACATCTCAGGAAACTGCTGCACACCACAGCTATCATCAACCAGATCAGTACATCTCAGGAAACCGCTGCACACCACAACTATCATCAACCAGATCAGTACATCTCAGGAAACCGCTGCACACCACAGCTATCATCAACCAGATCAGTACATCTCCAGATACCGCTGCACACAACTATCATCAACCAGATCAGTACATCTCCGGATACCGCTGCACACCACAACTATCATCAACCAGACCAGTACATCTCAGGAAACCGCTGCACACCATACCTATCATCAACCAGACCAGTACATCTCAGGAAACCACTGCACACCATAACTATCATCAACCAGACCAGTACATCTCTGGAAACTGCTGCACACCATAACTATCATCAACCAGATCAGTACATCTCGGGAAACCGCTGCACACCACAACTATCATCAACCAGATCAGTACATCTCAGGAAACTGCTGCACACCATAGTTATCATCAACCAGATCAGTACATCTCAGGATACCGCTGCACACCACAACTATCATCAACCAGACCAGTACATCTCAGGATACCGCTGCACACCACAACTATCATCAACCAGACTGTACATCTCCGGAAACCGCTGCACACCACAACTATCATCAACCAGATCAGTACATCTCAGGAAACCACTGTGCTGCAGCAGCATCAGAGAAACAGGCAATAATAATAATAATGGAAATTTGTAAAGCATCTACCCTGCGGCTCTAAGCGCTGAATAAACATAACACACATAACGTATACTGAGATGGAGAATGTTATCAGCAATTTAACACAAGCTAACACATAGACATCAACAAGGGTTCAAGCATAACTATGTGCAAGATGCACACACACACACACACACACACACACACACACACACACACACACACACACACACACACTCTCTCTCTCTCTCTCTCTCTCTGTCACACACACACACACACACACACACACACACACACATACTGTCCAGACTGATAGGGGTGAAGGACAATGTTGCTTAACTGAAATATTCTGAGAAGAGTAACTGGTTGTAATGTCCAATCAATCATTATGGAAACAGGTAAGGTCATGATAAAGTTCAAAGAGACCACCATGAAAAGTTGGAAAGAATTCATTGGCCAGGCCAGATGGACAGACAGCCAGATTCCCTAAATATGAGATTCTGCTACAATCCCTTAGGATATACCTCTGCTGGAGTTTATGTACTTTGTGTGTACCTGCATGCCAGCTGAGAGTTACTCGGGTCTCGGTTGCCGTGTTCATGTGACATCTTTGGAGTGCTAATTAATTCCTTCTTTGTTGATTCCATTAAGATGGGGCTCTGCTACAATCCTTAAAGATAAGATTTTGCTGTATCCCTCAAGATGGGGT
Organism: Alviniconcha strummeri; assembly: GCA_963584105.1. Taxonomy (NCBI): domain Eukaryota; kingdom Metazoa; phylum Mollusca; class Gastropoda; family Provannidae; genus Alviniconcha; species Alviniconcha strummeri. The sequence continues at coordinate 6,972,858 of OY757556.1, forward strand.
TCGGCTACAATCCTTTCTTTGCTGATTCCATGAACCCACTTGGCCCCAAACCGCTCGTCACCGCCTGCTCTTTTGCCTTACCACGCAACCCCAGACCACCAGTAGCAGCCAGCTAGCAGATGCTCCATACTAGCATCTCGGCCTATGCAAATAGGAACGGGATTCTCGCAAGACTTGTAGCCTTGTTTCTACTATTGTTTACTACTTCCGGTGATGTCCTTTGTTTGAAGTTTGGTGGAGTTTTTGAGACACTGTGAATTTTCAAAGTTGCGAGATGGGCACATGAGAGATGCACGAAAATAAACAAAAGACATACTGTTAGCAATGGCGTTGAAGCTTCATCCTGAGATCTGAAATGCAAATTTGGCTCAGTCGCTTACTATGGGCAGCCTAACAAACTCACAGAGCTTCATCTTTGGAGATTCAAACTGGAAATTTTGCAATGTGTAGGTACCAAAAAAAACTGACATTCAGATGCAGACATTTCTGACTGGGGATATATTTTTTTAATACTTTTATTTTTGAGTAAAAAAAAATCAAAACCTGTTGGATATACAAGAACACTGTATTTCCAAACTGGGAAAAATACAAAGTAAGCTGAAACTTTTATTTGGTGTTTATTATTGATTTTTAAAGTTGTATACCAGGATCATTTGACACAGTTACTTCCTTCACATCAGATTTCATAGCAACAGGGCAGCGGCTGGTCTGGGGCCAAGTGGGTTAAGATGGGGTCTGCTACAATCCTTTCTTTTCTTTCCCTTTTTTTTTTTAGTTAATCCAGAGAAAAACAGCACACATTCATAAAGGCAAAACTTTACGTCAGCACCTGTGAACTCACCTTTTGGCATCAGTTCTAGCTTATCTTTATCATCATCATCTTCCACCTCTCGTAGCAAAGAGTACCGATGTCGCTTCCTTGTCTTGATGCGACACCTGCACAACAGGACTGAAAACATGACTCACAGAAACTCAGCACACACTCTGACCTACACGTGATTCTGACTAACAACAGATCACTCAAAATGAGACAGATCACTCAAAATGAGACCTTAACAACAGATCACTCAAATTCAGACCTTAACAACAGATCACTCAAAATGAAATTATTTCACCTGACCAAGTATAATAAATGTAAAACACAGGTTTCTGGCTCAGGTAAAAGTGCAAAACTGATTTGGACTTTAACACACTCAAGTAGACAGTGCACTGGTAACGAGAAAGGGAAAACCAGCCAACCAACCAGCAGTTTCAACTGAAATTAACGTTAGATCCAAACACACAAAAGGTTCAAAAGAACGCTGGCAGTCATTCTTGTTTCACATTTTTTAAACTCAAGTTAAAATGTATACATTATGAAACTAAAATGAAAAAGTACACATTATCACAGAGACTGACACTAAAGTGAAAGTGTACACACAATCACAGAGACTGACACTAAAGTGAAAATGTACACAAAGTGAATTTTATCACAGCTAGCACATAAAATTGTATCTACCCCCCCCCCCCCACCCCCCCACCCCAAGACTCACCTCTTTGATCTACAGCAGCATATAGTGCCCCAGACACCAACGATGGCACCAACGATGATGATGAAACAGACAATGACCACATACAGGATGCTCCATTCTGCAAACAACAGCAACAACAGTACTGTAAAGGTTTCACCTGGATTTACACATGCAGTAAATTTCCATCCAAAAATGGAAAGCTGGCTGCAACAAAGCTGTCTTATCCTGACCCTGCCAACTCATTCATTTGTCAGGTTAGAGAAATAACTGCAAATACTAAGTCTTGTCAGGCCAACAATTTTCTGCTGCTGCAGAACTTTATATATTATGCATGCCTAAATAAAGCAAAATATTGGGTGTTTTTTTTATGTTACCCAAAGGACATATTTTTGGTGGTGGTGGTGGTGGTGGTGGTGGTGTGTGTGTGTGTGTAGGTAGGTGTGTGTGTGTGTGCGTGCATGCGTGCATGCGTGCGTGTGCATGCATGCATGCATGCATGTGGTGTTTGTAAGCACGTGTGTACATACTGTATTTAGGCCCCCCTTCCCCAACCCCACAATGTCATATATATATATAAACAACACCAACAGGATTGACTGTGATGTTTACTTAGACCAGAAGATTTTTGCAAGCATTCAGGGTGTTGCTGAGTACATTACAGATGTATTTTATTGTTATTATTCCCCCAAAAAGAGTGCATCAACACAAGGCAGACTGACCACAGTTGCTGTCCCGCCTGTAGGCCACCTTGATCACGTTGGGCATCCAGAAGGCCTCGCAGTGACACGTCTTGGTACGCTGGTCACACTGGCCATGACCGGAACAGTTGTTCTGGCACACTGAAACAATCAACACATGTTGCTGTGTTTGTCACACTGGCTGTGACCGGAACAGTTGTTCTGGCACACTGAAACAAGCACAAGTTTAATCAACTCACGGATGAACATGGACATGCTGAAGGCCTTTCAGCAATGCATGTTGGTGTGTTTGTCACACTGGCCAGTGTGTGCACAAGATGAAAACTGACTTCATGTTCAGCTGGTGACAGATCAGGGGTGGCCAGGGCAAGGTGTTGATGTTTCTGACCTGCAGTTAATTCCACTCGACTCCATCAACATGACTTATGGATGGAGGGACGAGGGACTGTGCTGCATTAGGTCCATGTCCATCTTCATGTTGTCAGTCATGCAAAATGAACTCCAGAGACAACATCTTGCTTTGGCCATCCATTTCTTTCGATCAGTCATCAAATGAACGTGTCTAGGACCACTTGAAATGCTCCCTACAATGATGACCACATCCACTGCAGACTACACAGGATCTTTGTCAAGCAGTCATCCATGGGTGGCTGAACACCCCACAGGACTCACAGAGGTATTTCTCCCTCACTCACCTATGACGGACATGGCTCCTTCAATGAGTGACAGTTCACCAAAAGGAAATGATTCTGAATTGTGAGATAAAACTGGTGGTAAAAGGACTTATCTCTTTTGTGCATTCTGATTGGCCAATTGCAGTCTGTCACTCAAATCTCAGAAAGACATTCAAAGTGTAATGAACTTGTTTATACATTGCACAAAAGCACAAAATGACAGACTCACAGACAGTATCCAGGGAGACAATGGGGTAGCTAAGAATGATGTTGCTGTCTAACTTGTCACGGAGTAGATACATGATGTCAATGCCTGCGACGATGGTGCCATCCTTCTTGCGGACGAAAAAGGTCAGACGCAAACTGCAGAAAAGCAAACAAGACTGGTTTTGAAGAAGAGGGAGAGAAAAAAAGACAGTGATGTCACTGTCAAGGACTGTAAGTGATGCACACAAAACAAATGTTCACAATACAGAAGAGATAAGACACTGTACTGTCCATCGATAAAACAAATTCATATGGAAATTCACCTTCCAGTTGCACATAACAATCCATTACAAAGTAAAAAAGAGAAAAAAAATTAACACTGTGCACAAATTAGCTTAAGACACCACCCACAACACATTCACAAAACAGTGCTTGAGCTGAAAATGTTGATGTAAGCTATAACTAGCACAAAATAAAATAGCCCCTTTCAAAACTCTGCAAGTTTACCCAGCAATACCGATACAAAAGGCTCCCACTGTCAATACCATACTTAAAAAAACTCATCCCTGAAAGGTATATCACACATGATGTTTGGTACCCAGTTAACTCTGCAGCTTATCAGGTTAAAGGCAGACTGAAGCAACTCTTCCAGCAGACTAAATCCCTCATTTATCCAATCACTTTAAACGTAGATTGAACCAAATCCAACCACAAAACTAAACCTCCAAGATACCCATACACTAACGCTGAAAACATAGCCTTTCCTTCCGCAGGGTACTCAAAGGGACACACAATGAGTGCTCAAAAATTATGATACTCAGACCTGCTTACAGATAAGAGTACACTTTAAAAAATTTAAAGTAGTAGTTTCGGAAAAGTTTCAGTATCAGCCACACACCAAGTACAGGAGTGGCAATACTGGCAGCATGCAGATTGGAAACTTGAGACTCCACCATGCCAGGCTCAGATTTTACCTCCATGCCGGGCTCAGATTTGTATCTCCATGCCAGGCTCAGATTTGTATCTCCATGCCAGGCTCTGATCTATATCTCCATGCCAGGCTCTGATCCATATCTCCATGCCAGGCTCAGATCCATATCCACATGCCACGCTCAGATCTATATCTCCATGCCAGGCTCAGATTTGTACCTCCATGCCAGGCTCAGATCCATATCTCCAAGCCAGGCTCAGATCCATATCTCCATGCCAGGCTCAGATCCATATCTCCACACCAGGCCCAGATCTATATCTCCATGCCAGGCTCAGATTTGTATCTCCACACCAGGCCCAGATCTATATCTCCATGCCAGGCTCAGATTTGCATCTCCACACCAGGCCCAGATCTATATCTCCATGCCAGGCTCAGATTTGTATCTCCACACCAGGCCCAGATCCATATCTCCATGCCAGGCTCAGATTTGTATCTCCATGCCAGGTTCAGATTTGTATCTTGACAAGAACACTTGTTCCCTCACTGACTGGGTATTTTCCATCAGTTCTTTTCCGTTTCATTTTGTTCTCAGTGAAAATAATCTGAAAATCATTTCAACACTGCTTCCAGAACAGTAGCAAATACTCATACTTTGCAGTGAAATACAAGCCTCACTTTGAAATCCCTGACAATTCAGCACCATGACTACACAAAGTGCAAAACAAAAACTGACAATATGCGACTGAAAACCCAGAACAGGGCATATTCTGGACTGAAAAACAAACAACAGCAAAACGTATCTAGAAATATCTATGATCATATTTTTTTTTATTTGCATATTTTCACACTTAAGCATACAAAATACGCCCAAACTGTACGGGTAAACAGGTCTGGACACAGTAAAGAAAAAGCTGACTGAGCACTCACTCTCCCTGTGTGGGCTCCTGTTGCATGGTCTGTATGTCCACCACAGTGCCACCGTGTTGTGACGACTGGTGGATCAGCAGTTCCAGCTGCTTTACAATGCTGGTCTGAAAAACATCAGGGTAACTTCAGGATCACCGAGACAGTCGCTGTAACCCTCATCAACAGTAAGGAAAATGTCAACCTCATTTCCAACATCATGACAAACATTATCCACCCCATATCATTACCATCATGACAAACAATTACTGTCACCACCTTCCGACAAAAATAATCACTCTCAACACCAATATCATCACCTTCCGACAAACATAATCACTCTCAACACCAATATCATCACCTTCTGACAAACATAATCACTCTCAACACCAATATCATCACCTTCTGACAAACATAACCACTCTCAACACCAATATCATCACCTTCCGACAAACATAATCACTCTCAACACCAATATCATCACCTTCCAACAAACATAATCACTCTCAACACCAATATCATCACCTTTCGACAAACATAATCACTCTCAACACCAATATCATCACCAATATGAAAAACAATAATCACCCTCATTACTAACATCACCCTCAGGACAAACATTATCACTCTCGTTAATAACATCATCCTCCACATGACAAACATTATCCTTGTAATTACCAACATCATCACCCTCACAACACACAGAAACATTATCCCCATAATTACCAACATTATCACCCTCACCACACACCAAAACATTACGACCCCCATGACCAACATCATCACAATCAATGCACCACCATTATAACCATCATCACTATCAGTCATCTCCATTGGCTACCCCCACCTTGTCCTCCTGTGTGAAGTGGTGGATGTCCGTGTCCAGCACCAGCTCCAGGAGATCCTTGAAGCTGCCCCCTGCAAGACACAGTGCTCAACATGTGTTACTGATAAATAAATAAATAATTAAATGACAAAAAGATCTGAGCAGGATATAACTAGTCAAGCACTTCTGTTCTTATAGTTCTGTGTTGAAAGCCATGCCATAGTATTGCGCTGTATTCCACTACTATACAAGTAGTGTGTGTGTGTCTGTCTGAGGGTCTGCGTGTTGGTGGGTGTGGGTGCCTGTCTGTGTGTCTATGTGTTGTGTGTGTGTGTGTGTGTGTGTGTGTGTGTGTGTGTGTGTGTGTGTGTGTGTGTGTGTGTGTGTGTGTGTACAAATGTGTGTGTGTGTGTGTGTGAGAGAGAGAGAGAGAGAGAGAGAGAGAGAGAGAGAGAGAGAGAGAGAGAGAGAGAGAGAGAGAGAGAGCATGCATGCATGCATGTGTGTGTGTGAGAGAGAGAGAGATTATAAATCCAGATGACCAGACTGACCATGCTTCACCAGCAGAGATGTGCTATCTTTGCTACTGAGGCCCAGCTCATCAGTGACAGTCAGGGTGAACACGTAATGCCCAGCAACCAGATCCACCAGCTGCAGTACCGCCTGGTGGTCGCTGTTGTTCACCACATTCTGCACAACACATGACAACATCATCACCACACTCTGCACAACAGATAGTAACAACACCATCACCACATTCTGCTCAATACATGATCAGAACAATGTCAACACATCAAAAAACCTGGTGGTCACTGTTGTTCACCACATTCTGCACAACAAATGATAACAACAATCTCATCAGGAAAAACCTGTTACACACACACTTACCCCTGCAGCCATCTTACACTCACCCATGTGGCCATCTTACACATACTTACCCCTGCAGCCATCTCACACACACTTAACCCTGCGGCCATCTCAGGCACACTTACCCTTGCAGCCATCTCACACACACTTACCCCTGCAGCAATTTCAGGCACACTGACCCCTGCAGCTAACTCGCACACACTTACACCTATGGCCATCTCAGGCACACTTACCCCCGCGGCCATCTCACACACACTTACACCTATGGCCATCTCAGGCACACTTACCCCCGCGGCCATCTCACACACACTTACACCTATGGCCATCTCAGGCACACTTACCCCCGCGGCCAGGCTTTCACTGTCTCGTTCCCACAGGTAGGAGGCAATGCCGCGGTCATCGGATGATGCCGACCCATCCAGCGCCACCACTGACACTGGCAACAACACTACGCGGTCTCCTCCAGCATCGGCCACAGGGGGCCGGTTCTCACCTAGTGGCAGAGTGCGGAGAAAACACTTGAACAAAAGCTGCATCAGTCACAGTCACGCTCCTGACTCACCACACACTCTATGCTAACACAGACTTTGCACCATCACCAGGGAAACCAAGAACTATGTCATTCCTGAACGCACTGCACAGCAGTGTTGACATAGACATGATAAACTTGACTACACAACTACTATCAGTAATTGGAGTAAATGGCTACAAATTAATTTTATTATTTTATATAATAGTAATAATAATAAAGAGGATTTGTAGAGCTCCCATCTATCGCACAAAGTGGGAGCACAGGGTGCTTTACAATAACACCAACAACAACAACACACACACGCACGCACGCACGCACGCACGCACGCACGCACGCGTGCATCAGACAGGGGGATAGGCATGGCTGTGAAAGAGGCAGCTTAGAAATAGTTATTGAACAGGTGCATCTTGTGGGTGGCTTTGTTGAGCACCTCATCCTGAGATGAGCCCTGAGCACTTCACAATGGCAACCATAGCACTGTTCTCTGCTTCCAGAGTGTACCTCACCAGACATTCAGAGTGTACCTCACAAAATATTCTGAGTGTACCTCACCAGACATTCAGAGTGTATCTCACAAAATATTCCGAGTGTACCTCACAAAATATTCTGAGTGTACCTCACCAGACATTCAGAGTGTACCTCACAAAATATTCAGAGTGTACCTCACCTGACATTCAGAGTGTACCTCACAAAATATTCAGAGTGTACCTCACCTGACATTCAGAGTGTACCTCACAAAATATTCAGAGTGTACCTCACCTGACATTCAGAGTGTACCTCACAAAATATTCAGAGTGTACCTCACCAGACATTCAGAGTGTCTCAAAAACAAAGGCACCACTTACTCATCTTGACATGGACTCTGAGTTTGTCTGACGATGATTGTTCCTCTGCATCAGTGACCGTCAGCTTGAACTCATAGTCACCGGCTTCAATCTGTCCCGTTGCTAAGGCAACCGCCTGATCACTGTCAGACAGGGTCAGGCTAATGGGGCCCCTGTGTCAATGAAGATAAACAATGTAGTATGGTCCTTCACAACAGCAACTGAGGAATGTAGTGTTGTCCCCCACAACAATGCAATACTGTAGTGTTGTCCCCCCTCCCCCCACCCCCACTGGCAACAATGTAACACTGTAGCACTGTCCCCAACAACAATGTACCACTGTAATATTGTCCCCCAGAACAGCAATGTAACACTGTCATGTTGTTCCACACAACAAAGTAACAGTGTAGTGTCATCACCACCAACACTGATGTAACACTGCAGCATTGTCCCACACAACAATGTAACACTGTAGTGTTCTCCCCAACAACAATAACGTATCACTGTAGTGTTGTCCCACACAACAATGTAAATGTAGTGCTGTCCCCAACAACAATATAACACTGTAGTGTTGTCCCCAACAACAATGTAACACTGTAGTGTTGTGCTTCACAACAACAATGTAACACTGTAGTGTTATCCCCCACAACGACAAAGTAACAATGTAGTGTTATACTTAAACCACATACTGTAACACTGTAGTCTGTGTAGGAAAGGACACACTGTCAGCCCAACAAACATTCCAGCAATGTATGGCCCTCATATGCATACACAGCCCCCCCCCCCCCCCCCCCCCCCCACACACACACACACACACACACACCAGATTTCAGAGATGATGCTGACAGAGGAGAGTGAATCTGATGACGAGGAGAGTGAATCTGATGACCTAACTTTGCAAGGGAGACCATTCCAGACAGATGATGCTGCATAAGAAAAAGGCCTATAACCAAGCTAGAATGTGCGCACAGAGGGAAGACAAAGACTGAAAGTATCACCAGAAGAGCCCAGCTGGTGGAGTGGTCTGTAACATTTAAGGAGTTCAGTCTGTTGACTGAAGGTTAAGAAAGTTGAGTGGTTGATGACAAGTGCGAAAGGGTTAAGATGTTTGCAGGTGGAGCAAGTGTTTGCAGGTGGTGAACACATGTTTACTGGTGGTGAACACGTTTGCTGGCAGTGAGCACATGTTTGCAGGTGGTAAACATGTTCACTGGTGGAACACATTTGCAGGTAGTGAACATGTTTGCTGATGGTGAACACACGTCTGCTGCTGGCAGTGAACAGATGTTTGCTGGCAGTGAACACGTACCCAGTCTGGGTCCATCGATAGCCAACCACATGCTTGTCATCTGTGCTGTTGCGGCCATCCAGAGTAATGCCATCAGACGGAAGCGCCACAGTGATCTCCCCTGCTGTCTGTGCCACAGGGGGCTGGTTGGTTTCTGGAGACAAGACAGATTGCAATGGAAGCCAGCCATGATCAACACAGTCATTATTTCTGGAGACAAGACAGATTGCAATGGAAGCCAGCCATGATCAACACAGTCATTATTTCTGGAGACAAGACAGATTGCAATGAAAGCCAGCCATGATCAACACAGACATTATTTCTGGAGACAAGACAGATTGCAATGGAAGCCTGCCATGATCAACACAGTCATTATTTCTGGAGACAAGACAGATTGCAATGGAAGCCAGCCATGATCAACACAGTCATTATTTCTGGAGACAAGACAGATTGCAATGGAAGCCTGCCATGATCAACACAGTCATTATTTCTGGAGACAAGACAGATTGCAATGGAAGCCAGTCATGATCAACACAGTCATTATTTCTGGAGACAAGACAGATTGCAATGGAAGCCTGCCATGATCAACACAGTCATTATTTCTGGAGACAAGACAGATTGCAATGGAAGCCTGCCATGATCAACACAGTCATTATACTTAATGCTCTTCCTAAGCTCACATGAGACTGCACAATGATCATAGGTGAAGATGCCAGCTGGCCTGAAAGGTAGAAAACCTGTGCAAGTTATTTCCATCTGCAGGCCTCCTCCATTGTTCGAGCCATAATAAATTGTCAACAAAGATGCCTGCCAGCATTCTGACAAAAAGCTCAAAGCACAAGAAAAGTTTGTAAGAACACTCTTTATCTTATGTGACCTATCTCATTGGAGTCGTGTTTTCTACAACTGCATCCTGCCAAAGTGCCATACATCTTTGACACAAGAGGATTCTAGACTGACAACAAAATCATAAGCGGATTCTAGACTGAGGATTCTAGACTGACAACAAAATTATAAGAGGATTCTAGACTGACAACAAAATCATCAGAGGATTCTAGACTGAGGATTCTAGATTCTAGACTGACAACAAAATCATCAGAGGATTCTAGACTGAGAACAAAATCCCAAGAGGATGCCAGAATCAGCAGTTTTAAACAAAATGCTCAATATTAACATATTAACACAGACAGCTTTCTCTATCAAATCACTCATCATTCCGGTGTGTCGGCAGAGAGCATCAACTGATGCTGTGATAATTAGACATAATTAGTGTTCTGGTTGTTGTGTTTCACTTTGAAAGAGTTATGGGTTCTTTTTTTCCTCTTCTCCTGTTGGAGGCAGGCTGACCTTGGACAAACTATGTTTTGCAAAGTCTAGTTCCTATAACAAAATCTGTACCAAAAGAACTCAAACAAAAGAAAAGTGCACACAGGGGTCATATGAATCATTGTTTTAAGTTGACCAGAATTCCATCTTTAACAAAAGTGGTTACAAGACGTTTTCTGTCTGAACAAAAATGGATAGAAGAGGCTTCTATCATAAAGAGAAATGCAACCCACCATGTTTAACATAGACGTGAACATCGGCAGTTCCTGTGTTTCCCCCAGTGTCCGTGACTTTGAGGGTGAAAGTGTAGTCCCCAAGTTCCAGGTTGTTAAGCTGCAGACACACTGTGCGCACACCCTGCACACACACACACACACACACACACACACACACACACACACACACACACAAAAACACAAAAAACATGGTCACTCCAACTCCAAGTGGTATACATGCACCATTTCCTTCAGTGGTGAGATCACGAGGTGAGATAATCAAGGTAACTGAGACTGAAAGTGAGTTAGTGATTAGTTTATATGCAATCAAATAATGAGTTAGGAACTGGATTTTAACATCAAGGTCAGGGTAACCTCTGGATGCCATCACAGACCTATCAGCATTATAGCTACCACAGACCAATCAGCTTCATTGCTGTCACAAACCAAGCTTCATTGCTGTCACAGACCAACCAGCTTCCTTGCTGTCACAGACCAACCAGCTTCCTTGCTGTCACAGACCAATCAGCTTCCTTGCTGTCACAGAACAATCAGCTTCATTGCTGCCAATTAGCTTCACTGCTGTCACAGACCAATCAGCTATGTTGCTGTCACAGACCAATCAGCTTTATTTCTGCCAATCATCTTCACTGCTGTCACAGACCAATCAGTTTCACTGCTGTCACAGACCAAGCAGCTTCATTGCCATCACAGACCAATCAGCTTCATTGTTATCACTGTCCAATAAGCTTCATTGTTGTCACAGACCAATCAGATTCATTGTTAACACAGACCAATCAGCTTCGGTGTTATCACAGACCAATCAGATTCATTGCTGTCACAGACCAATCACCTTTCCAATGTCAGGTCACAAGCTGGAAGTCACTGTAAAAAAAATCAAAAAATCTCCACCTTTGTTTTTTAATTCCACTTTTTTCTCTCTTTAACTCATTCACCACAGCTACTAGTCTGCATAGATATACACTAAACACAGGCTATGGCAGTAAGCACTGTAACTTGGGGACCTAATTCAGCCAAAATCAGCCATTCTCAAAAACTCACCATAAAATGTAGGAGCAGCAAATAAACATGACTTTTGGTGCTGGTAAGAGATTAGTGGTTCCTCTTTTTTACTGGTTGGGAACTTCGAAAATGTATTGGCACTGGGTTTGTCATTCAGTTCACCATCTTAATCAATCTCACTCTGGACTGCCAAGGCATTGACTGCAGGCACATCTTCAGCAAAATAGGCACATCTTCAGCAAAATTCTCCTCTTTGACACTTCCATTGCTACTTTCACAGTGATCTATGTCTAATTCATTGTCTGAACCAGGCTACAGGATCAGCTCTAGAACTTGAAAGCTATTAAAGTCTGCCATTTCACCATCACGAAAAAAAAAAGACAACTGATCTCTGCACATTTCAGCAAGCAGCAAAAAAAAATCTGGGGTTGGTTGGTTTATTTTCAGATAAGCAATCTAATTACATGGTACAGATTTGTAAACAATGTCAGATGATGCAGGAAGGATCTCCCTTCGTGTAGGTGTGATTTGTTTGAGTGTATGCAGAAATTGCAGGCTCAGTTAATTTTAGAACACTGTTGTGAAAATAGTCACTACGTGCATGTTGGCCCCACTGATGCGTCACGAGTCGGCTCACTACATGCTGCCAAGGGAGACAGCAGCCACTGAGACTATGCTCGAATTGTGTTGCAAAAAGGTTAATGCTTTCTTGGTTTCACTTTCAGGCTCACCGTCATGTCAGCTGTGAGAGAGTCGGACTTCTTGATCCACTCGTAGCTGGCAATCCCCTTGTCGTCAGTACTCGCATTCCCACAAAGCACTACTGACTTCTGCGGAAGGTGCATGATCACGTCCGACCCTGCATTGGCTTTTGGTGGATAGTCAGTCTCTGTGTGCAGAAACAAACATCAGCTATCAAAACAAGAATGGCATTTATAAGCTGTCCAACTAATTTCCACTCCACAGTTACTTCATTAGCCAGCATCTCTCACTCTCTCTCTCTCTCTCTCTCTCTCTCTCTCTCTCTCCCTCCCCCTCCCTCCCTCCCCCCCCCCCCCCCTCCCCCCCTTCGTTTTTGTTTTTTTTCCTGTTTACATGCAAAGTGATGAGTACTGGCTCTTGGATTACAATCATGTCACAGTAGAGGTGTGGCAATAAAGAGATGATGATGATGATGATGATGATGATGATGATGATATGCATACTCAACAGCTCTCCTTTGTCACAGTGAAGGTGTGGCAATGAAGATATGATGATGATGATGATGATGATGATGATGATATGCATACTTGACAGCTCTTCTTTGTCACAATGAAAGTGTGACAATGAAGATGAAATGAGTTGATGATGATGATATGCATACTTGACAGCTCTCCTTTGTCACAGTGAAAGTGTGACAATGAAGACGAAATGAGATGATGATGATGATGATGATGATGATGATATGCATACTTGACAGCTCTCCTTTGTCACAGTGAAAGTGTGACAATGAAGACGAAATGAGATGATGATGATGATGATGATATGTATACCTGACAGCTCTCATTTGTCACAGTGAAAGTGACAATGAAGATGAAATGAGATGATGATGATGATGATGATGATGATGATGATGATATGTATACCTGACAGCTCTCCTTTGTCACAGTGAAAGAGTGACAATGAAGATGAAATGAGATGATGATGATGATATGTATACCTGACAGCTCTCCTTTGCCCATCCATCATCATACTCAAGGCATGCACTGAGATAATCTTCTTGCCAACAAGCAACTCATAAAATGGAAAACCTGTCACAGGAAGCGGATGGGGGGTGGGGGTCTCTGGAGAAGAGGGACAGGTGGCCAAAGACAGAAGGTGGGGAGGAGGATGGGATAGGACAATGTTGGGGACAGGTGGGGGAACAGGGACAGGTGGGGGGAACAGGGACAGGTGGGGGGAACAGGGACAGATGGGAGGAAGAGAGACAGGTGGAGGGGGGTTGGGACAGGTGGGGGAAGTGGGACAGGTGGGGTGGATAGGGGCAGGTGGGTGGATAGGGACAAGTGGGGGGGGGGGGGGGGTCCAGGGACAAGTGGGGGGAAGTGGGAGAGGTTGGGGGGGTTAAGGACAGGTGGGGGGAACAGGGACAGGTGGGGTGGCAGGGACAGGTGGGGGGAACAGGGAAAGATGGGGGGGACAGATGGGGAGAACAGGGACAGGTGTGTGTGTGTGTGTGTGGGGGGGGGGGGGTGTTGGGACAGGTGGAGCAACAGGGGTGAGGACATGTGGAGGGAACAGGGACAAGTGGGGGGAACAGGGACAGGGGTATGTGACACAGGTGGTTGGGTGGGGGAAGAGGGCGACTGCTGGGTCACTAGATAAATGACGATGTAACAGTGAAGGTACCAAATTATAACAAAAACGTGTGTGAGGTATCCAATGACTCCTGGAGACAGATGGGTGGGGGAAGGAGGACAGAAGATTACTGCAATACTTCAGGGACAACAGTTGTTCTAACCTTTGATGACGGTGACATTGGCGTAGGTGGAATTGGTGACGCCATCAGTGTCTGTCACGGTCAGCCTGAAACATCACAACAAATCTGGTATCACAGTAAAGCATCCTTTTGTGCATGTGTGTGCTTTGGGTTCCTTTTGTTTTCTCTTTGGGGCTGAGTGCAATATTCTGGGTTTACAACTCACTCTATCTGTGGGTGAGAGATCAAGTACTTCTTTATTCCATTCAAAGCAAAACAGGTGGCATGAGGATCCCTGATATTTTTTACAGTCTTTTTCCTCTGAAAAATGTGAATTTTCCAGTGTGACACAAATTGTTTGGTTCCTGATGTTCTCAGAAATGCTTTCACACATACCATTTTATGAATATAATTTATATTGCAAACACAGAAATCACGAGACTCTAGCCATTTAAACAACCTACAAAAAACATCATTCCCAGCTGTGCATCACACTGCAAGCTGTGTCTGAGCATGGGCATCAATATCATTACCATCACTAGGAGACTACAATTTCACACCGACCAAGCAAAATAACAAGTCTTGTTTCTGCTGCTGTTGTTGTTTTGGATGATATTGGTTTTTCTTGGGGAGAAAAAGGCTTGTGGGAGGGATGTGTGCTTTGGTTTTGCTCAATTCTGAAATTCAAAGATATTTTTTATACACAACATTTTCCACAGTTTCTGTGCAGTATCTGTCTCTCTGAGGGTTCCATGCTGCTTTGTTCGCCCTTCTGCCCATCTGCCTGCCCTTCTGCCTGCCTGCCTGAAGGCACTCCCTTCATGCTAACAGTGAACCTGAATGCATGGAAGTTACCAACAACCACCATAGGAACTCCACAGCACTGATGGAGTTCCCACGGTGATTGTTGGTTCTTCCAACTAGCTGACAACTTCAACACACTGAAGATTACTGCACAGAAACACTGAAGACTACTGCACAGAAACACTGAAAACTACTCTTAGCAAACCCAATTCTCACAACTGACCGGAAGACATAGGTGCCAGGAGCCATGTCCTTTAACTTCAGAGTCTGCGTATCATCGTCGATCTGGTGTTCCTGTAGAGGGCCGCTGACTTCCTCCAATGATATGCCTTGATGCCATCATCATCTGTACTGTCTGCCAGGACACAGCAAACACAGACACTATGTACTGATTTAGTTCCACTTACACTACACAAACTCGAAAACACTCGCCCTGTTATGAGTTTGATAGCCTCAAGGTAAAACATCATTTATTCATAAATAAATAAAAGATCCAGCTGACATCTGAACCTTTATGTGCATCATTATCAAGTATGTTATGATAGTGTCAGAAAAAAAGACAAGTGTCAATGGTTGATACAATATCAAAATTGCCTCCATAGACTTCCTGGTATAAACTATGTCCTCCCTGCCCCCCCCCCCCCCCCCCCCCCCCCCCCCCCCCCCCCCAGACCTACCGGAACCATCCAGAATGAAGGAGTTTTCACTCTTCACTTGTTGGGAGGCAGGTGTAATGATGGCCACAGGGGGTTTGTTGGTACGCTTGGCTGCAACAACAAAAAAGTTTAAATTTCAGACTACATTACATTTGTTTTTTTCAAACAGAAGAAGAAAAATTTACAGAATTCTGACACCATTAGAATGAACAGTAGAACCCCTCACGTAAGACCCCCCAAACAACCACACAGCTTTTACACAGACCCCTCTAACAACCAAGTGACAGGGTGTCTTGTGGTCCTATGTCACAGGTTTTTGCATAGACCCTTCTAACAATCAAGTGACAGGGTGGTCTTGTGGTCCTATGTCACAGATTCTCTTACACAGACCCCTACAATCAGCAGCAGGAAGTGGCCTTGTGGTCCTGTTAACAGGTTCTCCTACACAGACCCCTACAGTCAGCAACAGGGAGTGGCCTTGTGGTACTGTTAACAGGTTCTCTTACACAGACCCCTACAATCAGCAACAGGAAGTGGCCTTGTGGTCCTGTTAACAGGTTCTCCTACACAGACCCCTACAGTCAGCAACAGGAGTGGCCTTGTGGTACTGTTAACAAGTTCTCTTACACAGACCCCTACAATCAGCAACAGGGAGTGGCCTTGTGGTCCTGATAACAGGCTCTCTTACACAGACCCCTACAATCAGCAACAGGGAGTGGCCTTGTGGTCCTGTTAACAGGCTCTCCTACACAGCCCCCTACAATCAGCAACAGGAAGTGGCCTTGTGGTCCTGTTAACAGGTCCTCTTACACAGACATCTACAATCAGCAACAGGGAGTGGCCTTGTGGTCCTGTTAACAGGTCCTCTTACACAGCCCTCTACAATCAGCAACAGGGAGTGGCCTTGTGGTCCTGTTAACAGGCTCTCTCCTACACAGCCCCCTACAATCAGCAACAGGCAGTGGCCTTGTGGTCCTGTTAGCAGGTCCTCTTACACAGCCCTCTACAATCAGCAACAGGGGAGTGGCCTTGTGGTCCTGTTAACAGGCTCTCCTACACAGCCCCCTACAATCAGCAACAGGGAGTGGCCTTGTGGTCCTGTTAACAGGCTCTCCTACACAGCCCCCTACAGTCAGCAATGGGGGGGGGGGTCTCCCTGGGCTTCTGCTACACTTCAGTTGCCACGGCACCTGAGCAGGCCCCTTCATAGCACTGTTAAAATTAATGTGCACTGCTCAAACCTTCTATTGATCAGAAACATTTAGGCCTGAATGATCACAGCACAATAACACTAGTGTGAATTACAGTGAACTGAAACTCCAGTCAAATAATCATTAAAACTTCCTATTTATCCACCACTGGTTTACTGCGTCTTAGCCTTGTGTCACTGTGCATGTGCTGGCATATTCTGTTGATCACTGCTTTGCTGTTACATGTGCCTAACACTGGCCTGATCCTCAATAAGTCCTTTATAATAATAATTATTGTTATTACATGCAAGAGTCTGTAGAGTCTAGGCAAACTGC
Organism: Alviniconcha strummeri; assembly: GCA_963584105.1. NCBI lineage: Eukaryota > Metazoa > Mollusca > Gastropoda > Provannidae > Alviniconcha > Alviniconcha strummeri. Next base: position 6,990,127 of record OY757556.1, read on the forward strand.
ACTGAAACCATCCTGAACCTGTTCAAGGTTGGGTTCAATTAGGAAGGCATCACTGTAGACAGAAGCACTTTGAGGCATGGGTGTCTTGTTGTTTACTGCTTGCAGACCACTTTGCACCATGAAACTTTCATTTAAACTCTGTTCAAGTGTTTTTAAAGTATGTAATAAACAACGAGGAGCGGAAGCGACTCTAGCTGACTTGCAGCTATTCTGTACTGTACCACAAATGAATTTAACCAACATTTAAGTGATTTTGAATTTTATTTATTGGTGGGGGTGTAAAGTAACTAGCAAGTAACAGCATCAGACCATTAGGAAACTCCATAATTATTTACACTGGGTGTTTCATTTTAAGCTAACATTGTAAGAGCGAACAAAAACAATATTTCACCACATTTTTACACGCCCTCTATCAGTGTGAACAATTCACACAACACAGTAGTAACATACATACACAGAAGTCACACACACACATACACACACACACACACACACACACACACACACACACACACACACACACACACACACACACACAAGTTCTCTCTCTCTCTCTCTCTCTCTCTCTCTCTCTCTCTCTCTCCTCTCTCTCTCTCTCTCTCTCACGTGGCAAAACTGTGATGTTGACAATGGCTTCCCCAAACTTGTTTCTCCCAGTCACCTGGACCTTCAGTCTGTACAGGCCCGCAATCAGCTGCAAACACACACACACACTGGGGTCAGTGAATACAGTCTGTCACAATACTGGGGTACTAACTGTCTAGCTGACTGTGCCCCACAGACTTGATGCTCCCTGACAAAACTGAAACATGACAGAGTTTGACAGAAATACACCCAGTTACAATCAGTGATCAGCGTCATACTGCTGCTGGGCTGCGTCCAGTTCAGATCATATCCATTCTGACCAAGTTCAGATTAATACCTTTTCCATTCAACTATTCACAATCACCTAGGTGCTGTGTGGTGGGTGACTGGATGAGATTAGGGTCAGCACTGTGGCGGGTCATTGGATTAGGGGTCAGATTAGGGTCAGCATTGTGGATGAGATTAGGGTCAGCACTGTGGTGGGGTCACTGGATGAGATTAGGGTCAGCACTGTGATTGGTCACTGATGAGATTAGGGTCAGCACTGTGATGGGTCACTAGATGAGATTAAGGTCAGCACTGTGGCAAGGATTGAGGTGGTCAGCATTGTGGTGGGTCACTAGATGAGGATTAAGGTCAGCACTGTGGTGAGATTGAAGTGGGTCAGCACTGTGGTGGTCACTGGGTGAGATTATGGTCAGCACTGTGGTGGGTCACTAGATGAAATAAGGGTCAGCCTTGTGTGGGGTCACTGGGTGAGATTAGGGTCAGCACTGTGGAGGGTCATTGGATGAGAGTTGGGGTCATCACTTGCAGCGGGGTCACTGGATGAGATTTGGGTCCGCACTGTTGGGGGGAAGGGGGTGTCACTGGATCAGATCTGGATCGCACCGAGGTGGGTCAGTAAGTGAGATTAGGATCAGCACCACCACAGAACTGTGGTGGGTCAGTGGACAATTTACGTGGGAAAGTTTGAATGTGTCCGTGCTTTGCCCCTGGCAGGGGACAACTTACATGGGAAAGTTTGAGTGTGTCTGTGTTTTTCCCCTCCATGGTGGCTGTTTCCTCGGACCCTTCAGGCTGTGCCACGGGCGGACCATTCGTAGTGGTAGTCTTCATCTGGAAGGCAGCAAAAATATATTCTAACACAGCAAAAATGTACTCTATAACACAGTAAAAATACACTCTATAACAGTAAAAAATACACTCTATAACAGCAAAAATATACTCTATAACAAAGCAAAAATACACTTTTACACAGCAACAAATACACTTTAAGTTTAACACAGCACAAACACACTCCTAAAACAGCAAAATGTATTTTAACACAGCAGCCTTTACCCTTGCACAAATACAAACACCTGCATAAACAAATCAATCGTAAACTTGTTTCTACACAGCTTAGGTAAATGCATCTGGTGCTAACCAGAAAAATACAACATAGCAAATGCTGACAGTGTGTGTGTGTGTGTGTGTGTGTGTGTGTGTGTGTGTGTGTGTGTGTGTGTGTGTGTGTGTGTGTGTGTGTGTGTGCACCCATGTGTGTGTGTGTGTGTGTGTGTGTGTGTGTGTGTGTGTGTGTGTGTGTGTGTGTGTGTGTGTGTGTGTGTGTGTGCACCCATTGTGTGTGTGTGTGTGAGTGTGTGTGTGCATGTGGGTGTACCTGTGGGTGTGTGGTGGGTGAGGGCAGGGGATGGGGCAGGGGGGGCATGAGTGGGTGTGGGTGTGCATGTGTCTGATTATTGCTATTACTTTTCTCTCTTTAAAAACTCTGTTGTTTCTTCAGGTCAGAAAAGAAGAAAGGAATCAACTTTGCCTTCAATGCAGGAGTTGTTTGTTGTTGTTGTTGTTTGTTTCAAAAACGTTGTTCTTCTTCTCATGGGTTTAAAAACCTAGCTGATCAGTATCAACAATACATGAAAGATAACTTTACATGCAATATAACAATACATGAAAGATAACTTTACATGCAATATAACTTTACATGAAAGATAACTTTACATGCAATATAACCTTACATGAAAGATAACTTTACATGCAATATACCTTTACATGAAAGATAACTTTACATGCAATATAACTTTACATGAAAGATAACTTTATATGCAATATAACTTTCCACATCTGTCCCTCGACACAGTTTCAAAAACCTAGCTGATCAGTATCAACAATACATGAAAGATAACTTTACATGCAATATAACTTTACATGAAAGATAACTTTACATGCAATATAACTTTACATGAAAGATAACTTTACATGAAAGATAACTTTACATGCAATATAACTTTCCACATCTGTCCCTCGACACAGTTTCAAGCCATTCACAGCTGTTCTATAAATGAGGTATGCACAGACAATTTCATCATAAAATTAATGAAACATAAAGAGAGCTAGACAACATTCAGACACCACAATCAAAATCAATACCTATATACCCACACAAAATGCTCTTTTACATGGGGTTGCTCTTCGCTCCCAAATTTATTACCTATTTCCCTACAACACACACTCAGCATAATTAATCACACCTGTTGCCAAGTAAAGTAACAGCATTCTGTACAGGACTGAAGGCACAAAACCCATGGATACAAAAGCTCACTTGTGTAGGTGGGAAAATAGCCAGAAAGAAGAAATGATCATTACATTACCAGTTTGACAACAGGGCAAATGACACTGTTTTGCAAGCTTGTGTGCAAATAATATCAAAATGACAACTCCATTCCACTGGGTCACCGGCAGGCTACAGTCACTGTCATGTCCAACACTTGTCCCCTCTCTCGACCCCCCCCCCCCCCCCACCCCCATCACATTTACAAAGATCAGTTTTAATGCAAATTCACACAATATGTTACCAAAAAACCCTTTCTTCTCCCCCCCTCCCCTCCCCATTTTTGCCTCTCCCCACCTCTCTCTGTTCATCCATCTCTTCCCTTTTCTGTGTACCCCCCCCCCCCCCACCCCCCCCCCCATTTATCCATCTCTTCCCTCTCTCTGTTGTGTACCCACTCCCCCCCACACACCCCAATTCATCCATCTCTTCCCTTTCTCTGTGTAACCCCCCCCCCCCCTCACCCCCCTTCCATATTTATCCATCTCTTCCTCTCTCTGTTGTCTGTTGTGTATCCCCCCCACCCACCCCATTCATCCATCTCTTCCCTTTCTCTGTGTACCCCCCCGGCCCCCCACCCCCTTCCATATTTATCCATCTCGTCCCTTTCTCTGTGTAACCCCCCCCCCCCCTTCCATATTTATCCATCTCTTCCCATCTCTCTGTTGTGTATCCCCCACCCCCCCCCCCCCCCCCAAATTCATCCATCTCTTCCTTTTTCGGTGTAACTCCCCCCCCCCCTTCCATATTTATCCCTCTCTTCCCTCTCTGTGTGTATCCCCCCCCATTTATCCATCTCTCCCCTCTCTTTATGCTCTGTCTCCACCCACCCCCAACACACACACCACACACACACACACACACACACACACACACACACACACACACACACACACACACACACACACACACACACACACATTTCCTTAGTCGACCTTATGCTAAAAATCGAAAGTGAGGGGCAATAAAAGTGGAATGTTTATGTCTTGACAAGCCAAGCCACAGTGTTGTAAACATATCCACAGGCCCAGGCGCACACAGCAACAGCTTGATAAAACAAATTACCCTTGTATCTAGATGCCTCTTAATATCCAGTGTCTAGATGCCTCTTAACAAAACTGGCGAAGGAAAGAATACCAAAGGGATTTCAAAACTACTTTATTCTGAGCAGAATCTTAAGGGAGTTCTTCCTAACTCAGCTCAATAAAACAGTTTTTTAATGGTCCAGGTGACCTAGTTTGTATAGTAATAGTTGATCAGCCTCCACTTTTACCTGTGTGTCTAATCACACAGATTAACCTCTGCCTGTGTGTTTAACCACACAGATTTACCTTACTTGGGTGTCTAACAACACAGATTATAACATTTACCTGTGTGTCTAACCACACAGATTATAACCTTTACCTGTGTGTCTAACCACACAGACTAACCATTACCTGTGTGTCTAACCACACAGATTATAACATTTACCTGTGTGTCTAACCACACAGATTATAACCTTTACCCTGTGTGTCTAACTACACAGATTATAAACTTTACCTATGTGTCTAACCAAACAGATTATCTGTTCCCTGTGTGTCTAACAAACAGGTTAACCTCTACCTGTGGGTCTAACTAAACAGATTAGCCTCTACCTGTGGGTCTAACTAAACAGATTTACCATTACCTGATGTGTAACTGAAGAGATCAACCTTTACCTGTGCAACTAAATAGATTAGCCTCTACCTTGTGGGTCTAACTAAACAGATTTACCTTTACCTGTGTGTGTAACTAAACAGATTAGCCTTTACCTGTCTAACTGAACAGATTAACCTTCACCTGTGTAATTAAACAGCATTTACTTTAACCTGTGGGCCTAACCAAACAGATTAGCTTTTACCTGTGGCTGTGGGTCTAGCCAAACAGATTAGTCTTTACCTGTGTGTGTGGTGTGTGTGTGTGTGTGTGTGTGTGTGTGTGTGTGTGTGTGTGTGTTGTGTGTGTGTGTGTGTGTGTGTGTGTGTGTGTGTGTGTGTTAACTAATCAGATTAACTTTACTTGTGTGTGACTAAACAGAACCTTTACTTTTGGTCTAACCAAGCAGGTTAATGTTTGCCTGTGCAACAAAACAGATAAACATTTATCTGTGGGTCAAACTAAACAGATTAACTTTACCTGTGTGTAACCAGATTAACCATTACTGTGTGGGTCTAAACAGATTAACCTTTACATGTGGGACTAACCAAACAGATTAACCCTTACCTGTGCATGTAACTTTACCTGTGTGTGTAAGTAAACAGAGTAACCTTTACCTGTGGGTGTAGCTAAACAGATTAGCCTTTATCTGTGAGTGTAACAAAACAGATTAAACCTGTGGTCTTGGTCCCAGACAGTAACCCACCACACACAACTGTGTGTTAGATAACAGTCCAGCACGTATGCCAATAACTGGGGGGCCTTAGCTCCCTCTGTCTTGGGCACCACAGACACAGACACTGACTGGGGGCCTTACCTCCCTCTGCCTTGGACACCACAGACACAGGCCATTGACTGGGGGCCTTACCATCCTCTGCCTTGGGTACCAACATACACAGACACTGACTGGGAGCTTAAACATCCTCTGCCTTGGGTACCACAGACACAGACACTGACTGGAGGCCTTACCATCCTCTGCCTTGGGCAGCACAGACACAGACACTGACTGGGGCCTTACCATCCTCTGCCTGGGCAGCACAGACACAGACACTGACTGGGGGCCTTACATCCTCTGCCTTGGGCAGCACAGACACAGACACTGACTGGGGGCTCTTACCATCCTCTGCCTTGGCAGCACAGACACAGACACTGACTGGGGCCTTACCATCCTCTGCCTTGGGCAGCACAGACACAGGACACTGACTGGGGGCTCTTACCATCCTCTGCCTTGGGCAGCACAGACACAGACACTGACTGGGGGCCTTACCATTCCTCTGCCTTGGGCAGCACAGACACAGACACTGACTGGGGGCCTTACCATCCTCTGCCTTGGGCAGCACAGACACAGACACTGACTGGGGGCCTTACCATCCTCTGCCTTGGGCAGCAGACACAGACACTGACTGGAGGCCTTACCATCCTCTGCTTGGGCAGCACAAAGGCTGACAGCGTCACAGACTTCTCTGGCAGCTGCAGCACCTTGCTCTCTCCTGCCGACACCGTCAGCTTGGTCACTGAAACAGGCACCCACATGTCACTGAAACAGGCACCCACATAGGTCACTGAAACAGGCACCACATAGGTCACTGAAACAGGCACCCACATGTCACTGAAACAGGCACCACATAGGTCACTGAAACAGGCACCACATAGGTCACTGAAACAGGCACCCACATATGTCACTCAACAGGCACAGTATTGGCCACTAAAACAGGTACAGCATTGGTCACTGAAACAGGCACAGTACTGGTCACTAAACAGGCACAGTATTGGTCACTAAAACAGGCACAGTCTTTCCTCTCTCCTGCTGACACCGTCAGCTTGGTCACAGCAGAGAGTGCTGATCACTAAAACAGCACAGTATTGGTCACTAAAACAGGCACAGTATTGGTCACTAAACAGGCACAGTATTGATCACTAAAACAGGCACCACACAGGTCCCTAAAACAGGCACCACGTAGTTATAACCTTTACCTGTGTGTCTAACCACACAGATTATAACCTTTACCTGTGTGTCTAACCACACAGATTATAACCTTTACCTGTGTGTCTAACCACACAGATCATAAACTTTGCCTATGTGTCAACCAAACAGATTACCTGTGGGGCTTTGATTCATATAGCATACATCTATCCTTTAAAAGTACATTCGCTCACTGATTCAACTTCTTTGCACCATCAGGTTTTAACACAATGCGGAGAGTGCTTTCTTTTTTATTACTGAAACAGGTACCACAATGGTCACTGAAACAGGCACAGTATTGGTCAATGAAACTGGCACTGTACAGGTCAATGGTCAACTTGATCACTTGGTTGTTACATACTACCATTTTTTCGTTATATACAAGTTTGTCAATAAAAATAAACCAACAAGCCACAGCATGTTTGTCAAACAAAAAAATAAAACTAACAAGCT
>OY757556.1:6997612-7012785 GCA_963584105.1 Alviniconcha strummeri
AAGTAACGATTTTTTTTAGATATTCAGCCCTTTGTGTTTTACATTTCTTGACCGAATACTTCAATAAATTATTTAATACAGGTGCGTTTCCTTCTGAATGGTCCGAATCGGTTATCCTTCCAATATACAAAAAGGGTAATTTTAATTCACCCAATAATTATAGAGGAATATCATTGCTAAATGTGGTTGGTAAATTATATAGCTATATTTTAAATAAGCGTCTCACCCAATGGATTGAAGATAACAAAATGCTAAATGGAGCACAAGCAGGCTTCAGACAAGGCTATAGTACAATCGACCATGTGTTCACGCTCTTGGCTTTGGTACATAAACAACTCCTCAGCCATGGGAAATTGTATGTTTGTTTTATTGACTTTAAGAAAGCGTTTGACTTAGTTGATAGGAATACTCTATGGTTAATTCTTAAGAAAAATGGTGTCAGAGGCAAAATGTATAAAGCAATCAAAAGTATGTATGAAGATGTTAAGGCCAGAGTTCGAATAGGTGGTGATCTCACTGAAGCATTCATGTGTAGTCGAGGCCACAAAAAGGGGACAGCTGTAGCCCAGTTTTGTTCTCTCTTCTTATTAACGAACTTGCCAATGAAATTGTTCTAAAAGGTAAACACGGTATCACACTCACCAGATATCTTACAAAGTTTGATAATGCTTTTTGCGGATGATGTTCTCCTGTCTGACACCATTGTTGGCCTCCAACAACAGCTCAGTGTGCTAAGGGACACGGCAAAATGATTACACCTTGTTGTTAACTTTGAAAACATCCCAGGTAGTTATATTTAGAAAAGGCGGATACATAGCTGCTAGAGAGAAATGGTTTTATGACGGTATGAAACTGAAAACTGTTAACCACTACAAATACTTAGGTATAATATTTTCCACTGGCTTAACATTTTCGTATGCGCTTAAAGATATGTCTGACAGAGCCAGGAAAGGTGTACTGGGTATTCTTAGACTTTTGTGGAGGCTGGGAGAGCAATGTCCCAAGCTATTCTTTAAGCTATTTGATTGCCAGATCCAACCGATGCTAACCTATGGGTCTGAGGTTTGGGGAATTATGGCTGACAATAGTATAATTGAAAGAGTACATCTGTTTGCTATCAAACGATTCCTGAATGTTAGCACAAGAACACCAAGCGCACTAGTTTATGGGGAATCCGGTAGATATCCTCTTTATGTACATACATACACAAGATGTATCAAATATTGGCTGAACCTTGTAAGAATGCCAGATAGCCGCCTCCCTTCCAAATCATACAGAATGCTTTATGACCTCCACTGTAAGAACAAGAATAACTGGGTCTCTTATGTTTGTTTTACATTGTATCGATACAGCTTCGGATTTGTTTGGGAAAACCAGGGTGTGTGTAATATGAAAAGATTTTTGTGCGAGTTTAGACAGCGGTTAATTGACTGCTGTCTTCAAGACTGGTACAGTGCCATGGCTTCAAAGGACCGTCTTGCGTTCTATTCCTCATTTAAGAAAAGCCATTCTCTTGCAGATTATTTGTTTACCATTAAAAAAGCAGTTTTAAGGAAGCATTTGGTCAGATTCAGATTAGGTGTATCCCCTTTAAAAACACATCGTCTGCGATATGCAGAAAGAACACCAGACATTTTTACCTGTCCATTCTGCGACACCAACGAATCAGAAATTCATTTTCTGTTAGTATGCCCAAAATACAAAACGCTAAGAGAAACTTTTTTGCCTGCTAAGTTTTATAACCGCCCATCTGCTTTTAAGGTGGCAATCCTGTTAGCAGATACAAGACTATCCTTTGCACTAGCAATCTTATATTTTCAAGGCCTTCGAGCTAAGAGCCAATACTATTAGCAACGCGGTCCTAGCCTGATCGGGTATTGTGAGTCACATGCTTTTGTATTATTGTTACCCCCCCCCCCCACCCCCCTTTTTTGTTGTTGTTTTGTTGTTGTTGTTCCTTCTCATTTGTTGTGCTTGTAAGCGCGCTCGCTGTGTGTATGTTATTTGTGTGCGCGCCCGCGAGTATGTGGGTGTGCGTGCGTGTGTGAGAGAGTTCAAGCTTGCGTGAGGGCGTCCGTAGGTGTGTGTGTGTGTGTGTGTGTGTGTGTGTGTGTGTAGGGAGAGAATCTTTGCTGGAATGTTTTGATGTTATGTTTATGTACATAAAATGTCTCCCCCCCCCCCCCCCCCCCCTCCATGTTTGACATGGGCAGACAGCCTAGTTCGATAAACCGTTCGTTCGTTCGTTCTCTCTCTCTCTCTCTCCATCCTTGGAGATTCGAACTGGAAATGTTTCTAAGTCGGTACCCTTACAAAAATACAGTGTGTTGTGTGTGTGTGTGTGTACGTGCGTGCGTGCGTGCGTGCGTGCGTGCGTGCGTGCGTGCGTGCGTGCGTGCGTGCGTGCGTGTGTGTGTGTGTGTGTGTGTGTGTGTGTGTGCGTGCGTGCGTGCGTGCGTGCTGTGATCACAGCACTGTGGACCCCATCAGCCGTGAGGTATTTCCAGCCCCAACCAGCTCTTGCCATCAGCTGGGACAACTACTGAGGGGTCAAAGGGCGGACTGGGGTCACGCAGCAGAGCCATACCCCCTTCACTGCCCTCAACACACACCTTTTCTCCTCTCGACTCTGAATGCTTCGCCTGTGCGTGCGTGCGTGTTTGTTGGATGTGATGAGAAAATGCTGAATGAGGTGTTGCAGTCTGATTATGTGATCAGTAGGGTTCACTGTGCTCTAGGTTGTGCATATATTTTGTCAATCTTATTGCTTTTGTATTGTGCGTTCTGGGCTCACTTTCGGTGTAAGCGCCCTACAAATACTCTTTTACATTACAGCACAGGCTGCTCCAATTACCATGCCAACCACTGGCTGGGATCACACAGCAAGCCCTATCCTCTTTCCAGATGCTGCTTCTGTTCCAATTACCATGCCAACACTGAAGACAGCTATCACAGCTACCAGGTGTGTCAGCAATGATGCAAACGACGACAGTCAGCAATGCTCCATGCAAGGCCCTATCGGGCAACGTCTAGCCACAATGGACATCCACAGAATCACCAGTCATTCTCAACCAGCATTGCATCTTCACCCATTATTGAGGCTCTCTTCGCTCAGCCTAAGGGTTCTTAGGGTGGACAGGAGGACCCCGGGGGAGAGATCCTTTGAATACATTGGACCTGTGATCTGAAACTCTCTTCCTCTCTCTGTTAGGCATTACGTCTTCACTCTCTTAAGTCCAAACTGAAAACCCACCTCTTCTCTTCTGCATACTGATCTGTCATTTTCTTTCTTCTCATTCTGCCAACCCGTCACCAGTAATACATGTATTTGTAGTTAGCTAGTTAGTTAGTTTTTAATGTGTGTGTGTGTGTGTGTGTGTGTGTGTGTGTGTGTGTGTGTGTGTGTGTGTGTGTGTGTGTGTGTGTGTGTGTGTGTGTAGCTAGTTAGTTAGTTTTTAATGTGTGTGTGTGTGTGTGTGTGTGTGTGTGTGTGTGTGTGTGTGTGTGTGTGTGAGAGAGAGAGAGAGAGAGGGGGGGGGGGGAGAGGGAGGGAGGGGGGGAGGGGGAGAAAATGAGCGTATCCTTGTCTTATATAACCGTAATGGTTGACTGGGCGTAAAACACCAAGTTACTTACTTACCTTATGTCTTTGTAAGCGCTCCGGGCTCTTACGAGATAGGGCGCCATAAATAACCTGTTTTATTATTATTATTGCGTTGTAACATTTCCTGTTTCAGCAGGTGTGGCGCTTAATTCATGTCTGCCTCCTCTGGCACCCGCTGCAGTTTTCATCTGATTTCAGCGTCAGAGTCCACATGAGGGGTGGGTGGAGGTGGAGGTGGGTGATGGGGGAGGGGGATGATGGAGGGATCTAGTAGCAGTCTACTCTCTGGAGGCAACAACATTCAGTCTGGTTCCACAACTAATTAATGCAATCTCATTAATATGGGCCATGGCATGTGGTGTCCTGAACAAGCATCACTGATCACCACTGAAGTGACCCGACAGCAGTGTAGGATCCTCTCCGGAGTGTAACCTGCCAGCAATGTGACATCTCGTCTCGTGGACCTCCAGCAGCATGTGGCCACAATGCAGAACGGGCTCTGGGCATTGACTGGCCTAGAGGTGCTGTGTTGAGTGCTTTATATATACCGCCAGAAGGGTCTGTCTACAGTAACAGAAGCTCTTTTACTGAGTTGGAAGAAACACTTCTGCATATAAACCTGGATAATGTCTTTATCATGGGTGATCTAAATGCAAGAACTGGGGATTCCAGCGACTATATTTGGGATACTGCGGCTTTAGATAATGTACTGGATGATGTTAGTACAACCGAACTCATGAAAATGTACAATATCCAACAAGACAGAAGGTCGCAGGACGTAGGTAAGAATAACTTTGGCCATGCGCTCATTGATTTTTGTATTACTCAGCGTCTTTTGATTGTAAATGGCAGAGTTGGCGGAGACGCTGATTTGGGAAAATAGACCTGTAAAAACGCTAGCCTTGTTGACTATGTTATAGCGTCGCCGTGGGGTTTTCCATGCATCTGTGACTTTTATGTTGGTGATTTTGATGAATGTTTATCTGATATTCACTGCCCTGTATTTATAAAACTGAAAACTGGTACTGATAGCCACAAAACAATCCATAACGTAAATGTTAGGGTATGATGGGGTTTGCTAAACCTGTTTGGAGACCAGGAGCTGAGCGTGATTATTTAGCTGAAATTGACCAGGGAGGAGTAGAGGTAATTTATGATCGTATGCAAAAGTTGCTAGAAAGTACTGACAGTATTAACCAATCTGATATCGACGACATAACGGATGGTATATGCAGCTTGTTAACAAATGCAGCTGTTAGACTGGATATGTACCAGAGCCAAACCTGTATGAGAGAGGACAAAGGCAAAAAAAAAATCAAAATGAGCCAAGAAGACAGGAGATAAAAAAGAATAAATACCCTTGGTTTGACGCAGAATGCAAGAAGAAAAGGGCCGAGTATCGAAAAGCTAAAGGTATGCATAAAAGTCATGATAATTATTATACCAAAGGAGAGAGAGCACGTGCGCATAAAGAGTATAAAAAAGTTCTAAACAGGAAAAGCCGAATGCGCACGAGAGTCTTCCGCGAAAGGATAAGATCATTGCGTTCTTCGGATCCACGTGCATACTGGAGAATCCTGAATAGTAATAACCGTCAAAAGAAGCATACTGTAGATGCCATTAGCCATGATCTTTTTGTTGAGCATTTTGAGAAGCTGGGCAACATCCCCGAGGAAGAACTTCATACATTTGATAACGAAACTGATATATTTGTACACGATGATTTAGAAAATGATATCTCAGCGGACGAAGTTTTGAAATGCATCAAGAAGCTTAAAAATAATAAATCCTGTGGGTATGATGGTATACTTAATGAATTCCTAAAGACCTCTTCTTCTAAATTGCTAATCGCAGTTACTACGCTATTTAATATTGTACTGCAGACAGGTAAAATTCCACACGCTTGGTCTATTGGCTATATTAGTCCTATTTATAAAGGAAAAGGAGAAGAGAATGACCCAGATAACTATAGGGGTATAACTGTGCTGAGTTGTTTTGGAAAACTCTTTACTAGTGTGATAAACGATCGAATTCATTCTTTTTTAGAAACCAATGATATTCTTGGTAATGAACAATCAGGTTTTAGGAAAGGGCATTCGACGATGGATCACGTTTTTGCTTTACATTGTCTCATTGATGTATATTTGCAGCGAAAAAAAAAGTTATTTTGTGCGTTTATTGACTATAAAAAGGCCTTTGACAGTGTGCAGCGCGGATTGTTGTGGGGAAAACTGTTAAATTCTGGTGTGAATGGGAAGGTTCTACATGTGATACGAGATATGTATGCTAAAGCAAAATCATGTGTGAAAACTAGGCATGGTCTATCGCAGTTTTTTTTTGTCTCAAACGTTGGTCTGCGTCAGGGTGAAAATTTGTCGCCAGTTTTGTTTTCGCTGTTTTTGAATGACTTAAAAGGTTTTTTAACGAGTAACAATGTTCAGGGCTTAAAACTACCATTTGCATTGGCCCAGGATGTGTCTTCAAGATATCGACAATTTTTTGTATTTGTTTTTATTGTTGTACGCGGATGACAATTGTACTAGCCGAATGTCCTGAAGATTTGCAGAGAGCGTTAGATATACTCAAAATATATTGTGAATTATGGGGTCTCGATATTAATGTTAGGAAAACCAAAGTCATGATATTTTCATGGGGGAAGATCAGAAAAATGCCGAAATTCAATTTTAATGAGGAAACTGTTGACGTTGTTTGGGATTATAAATATTTGGGAGTAAAATTTAACTATAATAACAAGTTTAAAAAGGCACAACAGTTACAGTTTTTACTTGCAAACAGGGCTATGTTTTCACTATTAAGGAAATGTCGGCAGCTAAATTTGCCACTAGATATACAATTAGAACTTTTTGAAAAATGTGTGCACCCAATCCTTCTGTATGGTTGTGAAATATGGGCGTGCGAGAAGATGGATGTAATCTCAAAACTACAGCTTCGATTTTTAAAACTGATCTTAGGTGTCAAAGTTACAACCCCAACATGCATGGTGCTTGGGGAAGTGGGAAGATATCCGATAGAAATTGAAGCAAAATGCAGGATGTTAGGATTTTGGTATGGTTTGTGCAGTACCTCTCACTCTGAATCGCCTAAGATTTCTAACCTAATGTTTCAGCTATGTTCTAAGTTGTATTATGCAAGCGATTATAAGCTCCCATGGCTTATGAAAGTGCATTCGTTATTAGATAGTTTAGGATTATCTTATATTTGGTCTAACCAAATCCATACCATCGAAAGCTTTAAGCGTATAGTGAAGCAAAGACTAATGGATCAATTTATACAAGAATGGCAAAGCAGAGTAGCAGAAAATAGTGTTTGTAGTAATTATCGTTTATTTAAAAAGAAATTTTGCTTTGAGAAATATCTAACCTATCTCCCATCTATCCTAAGACAAAGAGTATTGAAATTTAGACTTAGTAATCATAGACTGCCAATCCAGCAAAGACGATCGTTAGGTATTCCAAGGGATGAAAGAATATGTACTGTTTGTGACAGTGGTGAGGTAGGAGATGAATTTCACTATCTGCTTAACTGTTCCAACGAAAATGTCAAGAGAAACCGTACTAAGTATGTTGATAAATATTATACACATCATCCCAACGTGCCCAAATTTTGTAGTCTCATGAATATGACGTCAAAATCTAAGAATATCAAGCTTGCTAAATTTATTAGTTGTATTCTTCAATTATTTTGATTAAGCCAATAACGAACAACGAAAACAAAAAAGAAATAGTTAATTTTTACGCCTTAGCCTTATATATTTATAACAACTTTGATTTGTGTTTGAGCATTTAATTATTTTTTATATATAAAGTGTGGTAGTTATTTATTAGTAGAACGCATGTACTTGTTCATAGGGAATGTCGTGTGCGAATGTAACTTCGCTTTCTAGCCCCCAGGGGCCAAAAGCTCAATAAAACCTTGAAACCTTGAAACCTTGTTTCATCTGTGGCATGGAACGGTTACAGTGGATTCTGTACTGGCAGTGGGAGTGGATGTGTTATAGTGGATTCCTTGCTGGGTGAAAGAACCACGGTGGAGTCCCTGCTGGCAGTAGGGGTAAAGAGTTAAGGCGGATTCAATTTCCTTCTGGTAGTGGGAGGGGAAGAGTTATGGTGGATTCCCTGCTGTCAGTGGGAGTGAAAGGGTTAAGGTGGATTCCCTGCCGGCAGTGGGAAGGGAAGGGTTAAGGTGGATTCCCTTCTGGCACTGGCAGTGGATGGGTTACGGTGGATTCCCTGCTGGCAGTGGAAGTGAAGGAGTTAAGGTGAACTCCCTTCAGGCAGTGGAAGGGAAAGGGTTAAGGTGGATTCCCTACTGGAAATGGGAATGAAAATAAGGCTCAGGGGGAGTGAAAAGCTTGTGGTGTGAAGAAAAACAAAACAAATTCTCACCTGCTGGTGTCTCCGGTTTGGCAGTTGTTTTTCCCGACTGCTGCAACACAGAGACAACGAGGGCGAGTGTGACAACAAGCAAGGTGCCAATCTCTCTCCTCCCCCTGCCCCCCCCCCCCCCTCCTTGTTCCTCGCAGTCCTCGCCCTGTCCATCCCTCCATCATCGCTCACTCTCTCTTCATCGCTCACCCTCCTCATTCACTATAGGTCCATCGTTCTTCCATGTAAACAATCATCTTAAACGCTCATGCTTGAAGGCATCAGAAACATGTTCACACTATCAAGTGAGATAAGAATTAAGCATTATCTGTTTTTCCTTGTCTCTTCTGTTAGTTCATTTGATATGTGAAGGCAACATGTTCTAAATCTAGTCACAATTAGTTCATTTGATTTGTGAAGGCAACATGTTCTAAATCTAGTCACAATCTGTACAAAGCATTTGTTTTCTTCAAAAAGTTACTTTCCGTTTTCGTTTGTCACTTCCTTTTCTTTCTTTTTTCCCTCTGTGTGTGTGTGTGTGTGTGTGTGTGTGTGTGTGTGTGTGTGTGTGTGTGTGTATGTGTGTGTGTGTGTGTGTGTGTTGTGTGTTGTGTGTGTGTGTGATCTGGGGTGCATGGGAGTTTGCCTTTTTCTTTTTTCCCTTCTTTTTGGCTGGTTTTCCTCAAAGTAACCACAATTTCCACTGGTCGATTATTTTTCAACAGGATGGTGAACTGTGAAGACTTACTCTCTTAGTACACAACACATTATACTGTGGTCAGTTTCACACCCATTCTTCGTTTTTTCAATTCAACTTACATCTTCCTGGCCTCCTCCAGGTGGGGACTCTGAAACAAAAGAGACAATGAGGATGAATGGCATCCAGCGGGCAGGGCAACACACATACCACAGCAATAAGAATAACAATGCAGGACAACACACAGACCGCAGCAATAAGAATAACAATGCAGGACAACACACAGCAGTAAGAATAACAATGCAGGACAACACACAGCAGTAAGAATAACAATGCAGGACAACACACAGCAGTAAGAATAACAATGCAGGACAACACACAGCAATAAGAATAACAATGCAGGGCCACACACAGCAGTAAGAATAACAATGCAGGGCCACACACAGCAGTAAGAATAACAATGCAGGACAACACACAGCAATAAGAAGAAGAATGCAGGACAACACACAGACCACAGCAATAAGAAGAAGAATGCAGGACAACACACAGACCACAGCAATAAGAAGAAGAATGCAGGACAACACACAGAC
Organism: Alviniconcha strummeri; assembly: GCA_963584105.1. NCBI lineage: Eukaryota > Metazoa > Mollusca > Gastropoda > Provannidae > Alviniconcha > Alviniconcha strummeri. The sequence goes on from OY757556.1 coordinate 7,006,889, forward strand.
CACAGCAATAAGAAGAAGAATGCAGGACAACACACAGACCACAGCAATAAGAAGAAGAATGCAGGACAACACACAGACCACAGCAATAAGAAGAAGAATGCAGGACAACACACAGACCACAGAAATAAGAAGAAGAATGCAGGACAACACACAGACCACAGCAATAAGAAGAAGAATGCAGGACAACACACAGACCACAGCAATAAGAAGAAGAATGCAGGACAACACACAGACCACAGCAATAAGAATAACAATGCAGGACAACACACAGACCACAGCAATAAGAAAAAGAATGCAGGACAACACACAGACCACAGTAATAAGAAGAAGAATGCAGGACAACACACAGACCACAGCAATAAGAAGAAGAATGCAGGACAACACACAGACCGCAGCAATAAGAAGAATGCAGAGCAACACACATGCACAGCAATAAGAATAACAATGTAAGAATAACAATGCAGGATGATGCACAGACTGCAGCAATAAGAATAACAGCGCAGGATAACACTCATACCACTGCAATAAGAACAATGCATTTTTCTGTGCCACTTCTCCATTTGCAGCACACAGACCATCATTACATGAAAACAAAGGACAAGTAATCATACACAGTCCACACAAACTGACTTGTTCACCGAGAAACAAGCAAACAACAGAACTGATGACTCATGCACTGAAACAGTTTTTGGCCAACAACAACTAAAACCACCATGCAAGAACACACAAACACACACACCAAAGGCTTCGTACAACTAGTCTCTTGCGTGTATTGGTGCTGTAAAGTTTGTAAAGAGAGAGACTACACTGTCACCACCAGAATGACTCCTGCATTAAGATGGAGCCATTTTCATATTTCATAAATTGTGAGGGACAAAGTCACAAGACAAGTGTCCACAAACCACAACTTTTCAAGAGAGGAAAGCCAAAGCTGAATCAAACAAAGGTCCTTCTGCTTACCAGCCTAACACCTGACCACTACGCCAAATTGGCTCAGTTTACACACTAAACCTCAAGGGCAGCTAAAGGTATACACTGCAGTCTGGCTGACATCTTGCTAAGCAACACATGCACATAAATACACACACACACACACAAAATGCAACACGTAAGGGGAAGTAAACGCTATTGCTTCCCAACTTGCCCCTATGCAGGAGTACTGTCCCATGAAACAGTCTCATTAATGTTGCATCCAGTTCCTAGTTCCTACTCTCTGACCGAGCTGTGGAACACTGCAATGCTACAAAATGAAGCTTTTTCTTTTTCTCCCAGTTCAAGATATGTGTCCCTTGACACCTGGTTCACTTTAGGCTCTGTGTTATGGGATGTAATATGTTTTGTACAGTGTGTGTGTGTGTGTGTGTGTGTGTGTGTGTGTGTGTGTGTGTGTGTGTGTGTGTGTGTGTGTGTGTGTGTGTGTCTGTGTGTGTGTCTGTGTGTGTGTGTGTGCATATATGTGTTTGTGCCTGTGGTGAACAGGTTATATTTGCTTGACTCAATGCACCTTTGTATTCTGTCATTGTAAATCGAGGATTGACCACTAGAACTTCATAACTCAAAAATTTGGTTTATTTTTTTATGTTTATGGATTGATTGTGGCATGCACTTCATCACTGTACACAGTGATTTTGTAAAATGTTGTTCATTAATGAGTAATTAACCAAAATTAAACTATGCATCTCCTAGCTACATTTTCTATAACGTCAAGAACTGCGTAACTTGAAACACAAAGTTCTACCAGGGCTTGAGAGACATGTTGTATGTATTGTACAGTGAGGGTGCTAAAAGCCAGTACCTCAAAATACAGATTTGTTGCTTGCACTAGCTACAGTAAGCAACATGCCTTAATTCAGGCACTATAACTCAGCATTTAACGATACTGGGTTTATCCATGCATGCTTGGCCGTATTTGAACAGCAAGTCCAGTGGCAGAACTTCCTAACTCACCATGAGAAGTTCTAGCATTGGGATTGTTTTCCACAATAACAGGTGGTTGGCACTGAAACTCTGGGTGGCTGGCACTGAAACTCCACATCTGGACATAGCTTCCTGTTGGTCATGGTCCCATTAGAGTGTTTACGCAGGTGATCCCATGAAAGTGCTACATGCATCTTCCTCTATCTCAAGTTGATGCCAGTGACTGTACCAGATGCAAACTCCAAGCACTGGTTTACGACATCCTTCCTTCAACCACTGCCATACTTAGTTACGCCATCAGGTCCAGCAAACTGTCAGCTAACGAGCAGTTTTTTGTTGGTGCTCAAACAGTACAAACAACTCAAATAAAACAAGGAGTGTCATTTATAGCTACAAACAACTCAAATAAAACAAGGAGTGTCATTTATAGCTGCCAACAAAGTTTGCACCAGACAAATAAAACCACAATTGTTTGAATCAAGACAGAACTCTTTTTTTTTTACCCGGGGTGGATGCATGTTTATATATGTGCTTTGGCACTAGGTTGCTTCTACAGTTATATTAGTACCTGAACCTTTCGGACGGCACTGATCACATCACTGGACAACTGCATGGGGATAAAGAGTGCCCCTTAAGTTGCGAAACTAAATCTGGCAGAGTCTGGAGGAAGGTGCCGGAAAGCAATGCTCGGAGTGCGTACCAGACATTGCTCATAATATCACATGACAACAGTCAGAGAATATTCTCTATCAGAACTGAAAGCGATACATAGACACAGACTTCATGTACCCTGTTGGAAACATTCCAACTTAGTTCACCATTGCACACAAAATTAATACCTTCAAATAGGTTCAGTGTATTCTGTGACCACACTCATTAAGAGTAAGCAGAACAGTCTCCTCTACACACCAAGTGGATGGGACATCATTCTCAGGACGGCCAGGAGGAAAGCTCCCTATAATGTCAACCAATCTGGCAGTGTCATGCTCTACTTCAAACATCTGGCGTCATGTGTCATGGCACAGCACCAAGGCAGACATTAAAACAAAGAAGGCCGATGTGTCAACTGGCTCAGACTGCAAACTATTCAAGTTTGCAAGGGCTAGGGGGACATCATGAAGTTTAATTATGACTTCACTGCATATCACTACCAAGAGCTCTGCTTAACACCAGCATCTGCCAAGAGAAGGTGCCCCTTGCTATCTACAACCTTTTCTTATTGCTACAAAACCCAACTACCTGTGTCAAAAGCAAAGAAGGATGACCTTTTGTCTCTCTGCAGAACTGGGGTAGTTCCTGAGGAACACCATGCCTTCTACCACCACCTTGACTACAGTCGCAGATCAACAAGGTTTACTGGAGGAGCCTGATTTCAGCAACAGTGGCGATGACACAGACTAGGCACAGGTCAGGCACGCAAAAGCATCGTCATCTTTTTCAGCAACAGTGGTGATGACACAGACTAGGCACAGGTCAGGCACGCGAAAGCATTGTCATCTTTTTCAGGAACAGTGGTGATGACACAGACTAGGCACAGGCCAGGCAGGCGAAAGCATTGTCATCTGTCTCTTATCTGTCTCAAGGAACACGAATATCACAATTTTTGGTAAGGTATTCATTCTTTCTGGATCCACCTTCTTCACGTATGTGTCTGAACCACAGCTAGTGTAAATGACTCAGAGATTACTCCACCAAATGTAAGGCTGACAAATGATAATGAAAGATTATGGTTGTATGGTGTAAAATCACCACAATGATTATGTGTTGCTTCGATTGTTGGCTTTGGATTCATGGAAAGACAAAGCCGTCAGCGAATGCGAGTACCTTTCTGTAATTTGTTTCATGTAACATTCACACAGATGTAACCTTTCTGTAAAATAAATACTCATGAATGCTGACTGATGTATGTGTCCTGAGATGTGCACTGCAATGCCCTTGCTTTATCATTCAGCATATTTTGCACTTGTGATGAAGAGTTACGCAGTTCTTGATGGCTTATTGTCAAGGCAGTGCAAGAACAGTTCAAGACAGAAGTATATCTGTCTAGTTACTAAATTCTTAACATGCAAAACTGTCCTAAAGAATGGTACAAATTCCTATCTCAAGATAAGCACTTTACACAGATGTGCAATGCCAGAGGAGTGGTCAGTGGCACTGTGCTGAAAATGCTTAATTCAACATACTGAGTTCTGTTAGCCTTATCATTGTTGCTACTGAGGCAAAATTGTCTCCTGCTAAAAGTCTGTATTTAAAGTTACAGACTTTTAGCCTCCATCAACTGAATTTAAAGAGGCCTCTCTGCCAGGCTAAAAGTCTGTAAGTCAAGATACGGAGTTCTATCTTCCAATATATACTGTGCGCAGTTCAAGTAGTTATTTCCCAGCTAGAAGTTTGTAAGTCAAACAGTCTCTAAAAAGTTCATATATTGAACTTACAATAACAACAAAATATAAAAAATCATCTTTTGACAAGAATCTACATTTATATGTTCTGATCAGTGTAAAGTTTGAATGACTGTGTGAAAAACACACATGCTACAATTCTTTAAACTTTCAAATTGAATTTTCTCAAACTGTGTAGAAACCAAGTTACAAAGTTCTAGCGGTCAACCCTTGAAATGTTCCTAATAATTGTAAAGCAATATGAGCTCCTGTGAGAAAGGAGGCTTTATAGATGTAAGTTATTATTATTATTAAATATGATGCCAGTGTATCATACTTCCCAGAACAGCCCAGAAAACAGGGACAACCAAGGCCAGAGAGAACCAGCATAGCAACAGATCAGGCCAACAGATGGCTGCAATCGTCCATGCAATGACTCCTGGGTAATTACCTGCGGCTGCTGTCGCAGGTGTGGCCGGCTGGCACAGTCCACTGGAGTTGCGCTGAAAACTAGGCAGACATTTACACACCCCTTGGCGTGACCGGGTGCTTCCTGGACCCTCCAAGATACACATCTCATTCCGCGGACACTGATCCAACCCAAACTCACACGCCTGAGCTGGCAGTATTGGTAGGGACTTTTTCTCACCTGTGGTGGTGATGGTTGACAGTGAATTTGGTGTTTCTAGGCCCAGTAGATAAACTGCAACACAGTCAACCAAATAAGAAATAATGCATATATACACAGGTGCACAAGTAATCAATGCAGTCACACCAAAATGCAGCCACATATAGGAAGAAGAAAAAAACTGCAAAAATTGCTCAGCAGTTCTGAAACTGAATAATGTACAAGCACCAGTGGATCTTTTCACATATTAAAAACAAAAGCTGCAAAGAGTGGTTTTGAAACCAAATAACATACAAGCACCAGCAGATCTTTTCACATATCCAAAAACAAAACACGATAAAAACTACAAATATTGCTCAGCCGCATTGAAACGGAATAATATACAACCATGACAAACAAGTTGACTATTGCTCCACTTTCTGACTACCTGTCCTCTGAAGTTTAGGCAAAAGCAATTGGCTGCACATGAAAACCGAAGACAAAAGAAAGGTAACTGGGTTGACCTATAGCTGGAGACTGGACACTGACATGCCATTTCTCACAGATGCCACCCAATTCAGATTTACTCTCAATAAACTGATTGACAGAGAGACTGTTAGTGTGTGACACAGAGTGTGTGTGTGTGTGTGTGTGTGTGTGTGTGTGTGTGTGTGTGTGTGTGTGTGTGTGTGTGTGTGTGTGTGTGTGTGTGTGTGCATGGTGTGTGTGCATGCATGCATGCGTGTGTGCATGTGTGTGTGTGTGCACACACGTGTGCATGCATGAGTGCATGTGTGTGTGTGTGTGTGTGTGTGTGTGTGTGTGTGTGTGTGTGTGTGTGTGTGTGTGCAAGTGTGTGTGTGCAAGTGTGTATGCATATGTTTGAATACATGCATGCATGTGTGTGTGTGCACATGCCTGTGCCTTGCATCCTGCACAAGGGTGTACTGTAACACACATGCTTGCTGATCATATATATGCAGCAACAGCCC
>OY757556.1:7012985-7048630 GCA_963584105.1 Alviniconcha strummeri
CTTATTTTTCTTTCGTTTCGTCTGTTGTCGTTCGTTTGTTTGTTTGTTTGAGTCTTACACTTACTGCATGACGCACAGAAAGGTCAAATGAGAGTCATTACTAACAACTGCTTCGTGCAGCTGTTGAAACAGCAATTGGCGATGTACACAAGTAGCTTGGTACTGGCGGGGTCCCCACCCCCTTAACATTGCTGTTCCGGCGGTTGTTCACGGTCTCTCCGGTCTTTGTGGGTCGGAGCGCTTGGACGAGCTATTCATCTCGACCCGATCCCTTTCCCCGTCCCTCATACAGCCTTGTGGTTTCTGTGGACGCAAAGCACCATGAAAGAAGACGATTATTGACAGTCTGATTTCAGAACCTGACGATCTCTACAAAGACGTGGAGAATGGTACGCTGATCGTCACTGTGACTGCGTGGATGCAGTGTGGCGGCCACCACGGAGTCTCGCTCCTGCCACGTTGTAATCCAAAAGGTGGCCATGCCCTGCTGGCACGCTTCTCATACCGTAACCACGGCTTTCACCCAGACTGAGTGCTGCAACCGGGACAACCTCCACGGACTCTCGCTCTTCGCACGTCATGCATACTGTCGTGCAAGCCACGTACTGCACGCACTGACTGGCTGCATGCTTCTTCTTTCATGGTACAAACCGTAAGGCTTATTCGGGACGGGTGAAGGTGGGGGAAGGGGATATTATATACCTATCGCTACACTGTCACCACCAGAATGACTGATATGGTCAAATTGTGAGGGACAAAGTCACAAGACAGTGTCCACAAACAACAACTTTTTTTGAAGACAAAAGACAGCCGAAGCGGAACTGAGCCGAGGTCCTGCTCAACAGCCAAACGCCTTACCGCTAGTTTTGCCTTGTCTTAATAAATAGCGTTATTCTGAACCTTTTGTGTGTTTGGGTCTTACCGCTAGGCCACACCGGCTCACCAACTCTTGGTTGCCCATAGGTTTGTTCGGTTGTGTTGCTTAATGTCCTCGGATGTCGGTTAACATATTAGCAAAGATTATGTATTTATAATCTTTGATATTAGGGGCAAGCTGAGACCAATGCCGAAGCATGGTTCAATATAGCTTTACGTCCACGGAAGGCTCATTAGGACGGAGAGCCCAGGACGGCCACCTCGACTCTCACACAGCTCCTGAACTATGATTGCCCATAGGTATATGGCTTTGTATGAAGTAACGTGACATGGTTCATGGTTGCATGGTGTACCAGACACTACATCTAGGGGTGTACACTGTACGCGCCGAGATGTGTGTGTGTGTGTGTGTGTGTGTGTGTGTGTGTGTGTGTGTGTGTGTGTGTGTGTGTGTGTGTGTGTGTGAACAGATGTGTATACACAGTGAGTGGGGGGGGGAGAGAAGGGCGTATGCAACTGATTACTGGTACTATAATTAGGACTGTGCATGTGTGGGTGGTTGTGTATAATTAAATGTGTGTGGCTGCGCGCGCGCGCGCGCGTGCGTGTGTGTGTGTGTGTGTGTGTGTGTGTGTGTGTGTGTGTGTGTGTGTGTGTGTGTGTGTGTGTTAGTGTGTGTGTGTTATACGAGATCTGCACAAGAATATGCTGTTTGGAGAAAAGTCACTCATAAAGCCAGTCTTTGTATGCACATTATAATGCAACGTAATTCAGAGAATAAACTTCCTCTGTGTGTGTGTGTGTGTGTGTGTGTGTGTGTGTGTGTGTGTGTGTGTGTGTGTGTGTGTGTGTGTGTGTGTGTGTGTGTGTGTGTGTTTTATGCTTCTTCTACAAACATCACCACCCTCTCTCTCTCTCTCTCTCTCTCTCTCTCTCTCTCTCTCTCTCTCTCTCTCTCTCTCTCGTCGTTCTTGTGGCACAAATGCGCGGGTCTGCTTTACGCGAGATTTATCACTAACATCGTCAGGCATTACGTCACTATTTCAACCCCCAACAGCTCAGTTTAACAGCCATCGATCAACAGACTCCGTCGTTTTCCCGAGGCCGCACTAGAAATCCAAAACTACAAACTGGGTCTAGCCTATTGCGGGAATATGATTATTTCGGCTTTATTCAAACTGGTCCCCCCCCCCCTCCCCCGTGTACACACTCATTGTGTACACACATCTCTGTGTGTGTGTGTGTGTGTGTGTGTGTGTGTGTGTGTGTGTGTGTGTGTGTGTGTGTGTGTGCAAATATGTGTAATGTGCTCAGTTCTACCTTTGTGTACATTTTTTTTTTTTATCGTAAATGAAAATGTATGAACCGAAACGATTTAGATACATGTATAGCGCTCGTGGCAAAATGCCGTTCTCGTGATCAAAAGCCTGAACATAATAACAGGTACAGACAATCAAGGGACCCATGTCAAACATATTTAAAAGCAACTTAGAAAACACACGTACACAGCAGCGACATTTCAGCAAATCGAAAGAGTGATGTGTTAAACTTTAAAATAAAAAAAATATATAATAAAAAATATATTAAAAAAAAGTTTTCAGCAGAGTCGCTACCCAATCGACCGCGAGCTAGATTCGGAAGTTAGCACAGTTTGCTTTCCGTAGATCATAGTAACACCACAGTTGGCAAGAACAGTTTCTGTTCTCTTTTTTGTTGTTGTTGCCACTGTTCCCCCATCCTACACTTCGCCTAGCCAAATGTGGACACTCGCCGTGTCCTACGAGTCGGGTGAGCTGTGCAGCAGCGCTCGAGTGCACTTAATTACCACGTGTTCTCTCGGCTTTTCCTAAGATCGTCTTGCTTTACTTGCTTTAAGTAATTGATTGATGATCACTTATATAGCGCTATTCTCCGCTCTGTTGAGCAGACTCACTGTGCTCGCATGTGGTGCTACATGAGTGACAAGATGTTTATAGCGCGTTTTTTGAATATCCACCGAATTGGTGTACTTAAGCGCTGGTATGGCTGGTGCCACATGAAACTGCAGCCATCTCGGCGCAAGTTCTGTGTACACCATACAACCATGTCACTTCATGCAAAGCCACATACATAAGGTGTATGCGTGTTTAGCTGTAACCTGCCACCTGCACTTTTGGCAGAATGACCGGGATCTTTTACGTGCTACTGCGGTAACACGGTAATGAAAGCGATTGTCATTTTGCAAAAAGATAACAGTCAACAAACAAATAGTTTTGCTGCAGCAAAAAGACAGCAAATATAAATTGGCATCATAAAGGCAAAAGCAATTGCCATCCCTCAAGATCTAATCTGAGGGGGCAACCGTGAAAGTGTCTTAAAAAGACCAAGCGAACCGGTGTTGAGCGATCTCGCAAAACAAGACCCAAGCGCATGGCATAATATACAGCTCGCAGCGGCCACTGGCCAAGTCGGAGCATTGGTTTGCACAGACTGGGGAGAAAATCAATGGGCGGCCGTCTGTGGGTTGACACTGCTCAATGGCCAAACACACGGACCACTCCACGAGCCGCCAGACCCGGGGACGACTTCAGGTCACGTGGCCTGCATGCCGGTCCCGCACGCTCAGCAGTTCTTACGGCATGGAAATGGCCTGACAGCCCAAAGAGGCTTGCTCCGCTCTAACACCCCCTCCCTCCCTCCTCCCCATCCCTTAATAGCCATGTACAAGTCCTCAACAGTTGGTGTCTGGAAATGCCCATCCGCGCGCGTGTGTGTGTGTGTGTGTGTGTGTGTGTGTGTGTGTGTGTGTGTGTGTGTGTGTGTGTGTTCACGCGCGCGCACAACTCCATCATCTGCGTATGTGTCACTGTCCAAGCAAGGGCGTGTCTGTGTGTGTCTGTGTGTTTGCATGCATGTTGATTTGTATATATATGCATATGTGTGTGTGTGTGTGTGTGTGGGCGCAGCACTCCATCATCTGCATATGTGTCACTGTCCAAGCAATGGTGTGTGTGTGTGTGTGTGTGTGTGTGTGTGTGTGTGTGTGTGTGTGTGTGTGTGTGTGTGTGCATGTTGTGATGTGTGCCTTTGTGTAAGCTCACATGCATAGCCATTTGTGTGTAGGTGGGGGACGGGAGGGGGGGGACAGAAAGTGCTTTATTAGTGAAACAGTAGTTTTACAAAACAATAACAATATACTTTATTAATCCCAGTGGGAAATTAATGCTGTCGTTTGATCACACAACCATGTACAGTGTCTAATACCAAACACACACATGACAACAAACAGCCATAAGTAAACATAATGCTTAATGTCCACACAAACCATAAGGTTTATTAGGGACAGGGAGAAGGGGGGGGGGGAGGAGAAGAGGGAGATTATATATATACCTATTGCGGACATTATGTATACCTATTGCTACACTGTCACCACCAGAATGACTCCTGCATTAAGGTACTCGGTGATGGTGATGAGTGCCATTTTTATGTTTCATTAATTGTGAGAGGGACAATGTCACAAGACAGTGTACACAGACCACAACTTTTGAAGAGAAAGGACAGCCAAAGCAGATTTGAACCAAGGTCCCTCTGCTTACCAGCCTAATGCCTTACCACTAGGCCAAACTGGCTCACAGCAAACAACCATGCAGATAGTCTATAATTATTAATACTCCCCACCCCCAAACATGACCCAGCCTTTAGCAAACACTCGCCCAGGTGTGTTCATGTTTGTAGAGGATGACATAAAAGCCAACAGCCAGGGACTATCTGAGTGACCTAAGTACTGATGTCACAATGGTCAGTCCCTAGCTGTGGGCTTCAAGCATGAGGCCCTAGAGGCTCACTAATTACCCACACTCTCACATCCCATGATTGGACTACGTTCCCCCCCACCCCCTACTCTAATGCTAGCTTTGCCTTTGTTGGGGACAGTATTGACAGACCCGTTGATCTCTAGCTCACTCCACCTAGCTCCACGTCAAGTGTCAGAACAGCTCCATCCATCTTTTGGGCATTGATCAAATACACTGGGCATTAAGCCCTGCATCATCATCATAGGAACATGAGCATCTTGCACAGGACGACCTCTACACAGACACACCTCTAAAGGCAAACTGAGAAGCAGACAAACACAAAGAGAGATAGTGACAGTACTGAGAATCAGCTGACATGGAAGTCTTTCCATGATCAATTAACACTCAGGCCAACCTCAGCATGCATGGCTATAGTCCGGCCCACTCCAGGCTTCATGCATCAAAGTACTAAAAAGTTCTCCCTTTTTAGCCTGTAGTAGGTCAGAATATAGTCATGCATGTTTGAGCCATTGTCAGGAATTTCTTCCTTTCCAATTTCTACCTTCCCAATCCATTCCACTTCATTTTTTCTGAATCCTCTCTTCTTTTCCTTGTGTTAGGCATGCAAGCGATTGATGCAGGTTTCTGTGTTAAATTCAACGTCCTCAGAACAAATGGACTCCACAACACACATTTATTGTGTATTATAACATTAACAATGTCAATCAACCAGACATATTGATCAATGTGTTTTGATTTGTACTTAAGTTGCTATACAGTACAAAGGCAGCACACAGATGCAATGACAGTCTCTCATCACTGACTCCATGTGCCAGCAAGCCTCATGTAAGAACACAGGTTGCAATCTTTAATAAGAACTGCTCCTGGAAGACAGTGCTGGTTCTTGGGAGCAATGGAAGTGCTGTTGTTTTGTTTGTGTGATTGGTTGTTTTTTGCATGTGTGTGTGTGTGTGTGTGTGGGGGGGGGGGGGGGGGGGGGGGGTTACTTATCAATTTTTGGGTACAGTGAATTGTCAGTGAAAATGGATTTGGCTCCAATTCAAACAACTTGTGTCCCACTGGATATGTCTTTCCTTTTGTTGGTTTTCAGCCAAAGTGCATTTGCATTTTATTACACTGCCCTGCCTCACAAGGCCATTCACTATCCATCAAATGACATGTAAAACTGACACTGCACTGCACTGTATTTTTGTGTGTGTGTGTGTGTGTGTGTGTGTGTGTGTGTGTGTGTGTGTGTGTGTGTGTGTGTGTGTGTGTGCATGCATGCACATGCACGTGTGCTTGTGGAAGTTTGTATTGATTGCATTTTGTGCTTTGCTTTGTAACAGGCTATGTCATGTGCTCCACTTTGGAGAAATAGCACAGAAAATCAAAAGAGTATACTATCATTATTATTCAATGGACTTAATCAAGTATAAAACAAAATACAAATTCCTAATGGAGAAATAGCACAGAAAATCAAAAGAGTATACTATCATTATTATTCAATGGACTGAATCAAGTATAAAACAAAATACAAATTCCTAATGGAGAAATAGCACAGAAAATCAAAAGAGTACACTATCATTATTATTCAATGGACTTAATCAAGTATAAAACAAAATACAAATTCCTAACTTCAGACCTACCTGGCTGCCTGACCATCACCATGGTGGAGTTGAGATGGGCTTTCTGCACCGGCTCACAGCCATTGGGAACGCTGACGTTGCACTTGATCATGTAGCAAGTCTGGTTAAAGAAGAAGACCACATCACAGGTTTCAGTTTCTGCGCAGCACATCACTACACAGTCAATCCACGTGTCCAGCTCTGGAACTTTGGTGAACAAGCCAGAGCGTTTGCCAGCGCGAGGAAGACTTTGTGTGTGAACGGATTCTGACAGGATGGCAGCATCCAGATCCTGCTGGTCACCAGCTGTGCAGATGCTAGTACTGTGCACTACAGGAAGAAGAAAAATTACGTTACAATTTATGTATTACGTTTACAGAGAGAGAGAGAGAGCGACAGTGAAATGTTTGTAATACCTACTGGGGCATACAGCCATAGCCATTGAAATAAAAACAAAAACAAGGAATTGTTAGTCATATGACTGATAAAAGACTCAAAAACTGAGACAGGCCAACAACAACAAAACAACACCACACAGTGTGTGACTTCTTGAAAAGATCAGCTATGAGAGATGACTTGAAGCATGATTGGGTGTTGTTGATGCACCATATTAAAATACTCTCTATCTGACACTGCAACAGCTGGGCAAGCAATTGAAACAGAAGCCATCTGATCCTATTAGCACAAGAGATACTATCAATAAGAGATAATAAAAAATATACAAACTTGAGGACAGCTCCATTTAAAAAAAAAATGAGCACAAGAGATACAGCAAAGCACAATACTGTAGATCAAACACATGATGCTCTGCAAGCAGACATTTGAAAGCAACCATATCGTAATATATAAACACAAACATCCTGTAATAGCACAAATCACTGCAACTTCCCTGGCTAAAATGCACAGATAGGCCTAACCTATCTTTATCAAACTGTGTTTGAACTCTTGTGTCAGTTTCACTACTTTGTTGTTTGTGCTAAGCACAACTCTAAATGTGTGTGTGTGTGTGTGTGTGTGTGTGTGTGTGTGTGTGTGTGTGTGTGTGTGTGTGTGTGTGTGTGTGTGTGTGCATGCACCTGTCTGTGTCAACAATTAACACATGGCTTGGAATACGTTACCTCTACAAATGTGTCAGTTTCACTACATTGTTGTTTGTCTCACTCTCAGGCACAGCTGTTTTAGGCTCTGTGTGTGTGTGTGTGTGTGTGTGTGTGTGTGTGTGTGTGTGTGTGTGTGTGTGTGTGTGTGTGTGTGTGTGTGTGTGTGTGTGTGTGTGTGTGTGTGCGCATGTGTACAGCTGCTGTAAAAAATATTATCTTAAACAATCTGTGACTTCTGTACAATGCATCACTGTACAATACACCAACTGTTGCTGGCAGCAAAACCTCCCCATTATTACAGTGATAGGTCCTCAGGCTGAATGATTTCTACACACACACACATGCACATGCACACACACACACACACACACACACACACACACACACACACACACACACACACACACACACACACACACACACACACACACACACACTATGTACAATTGAATCATATGTGTCAAAAACTATATGAAAGCATATATATGTCATGGACACAAACAAATTAATATCACACACAGTCACACGCATACACACACACATCTATGTCATATGAACACACACACACACACACACACACACACACACACACACACACACACACACACACACACACACACACACAAGTAACAATATGAAGCCCTTATGCTGATGGTGACATTTATCACTATAAGTATAATAACAATATTCAAGCAAATGCAAAATCTGGAACTTCATTTCCAGGTTCCCATTCTGGGATGCACTCTAGAACTATACATGCTTCTCTGCCCTCTATGATCTTAAGAATCAGCACAAGTCTCCAGAAATAGCCCACCCTCAGCCACTGTCAGTCCACTCAGTGCCATGGGACTTTGGGCTTACTCAGGGTTCACTCCCACTCTTACCCTGGGGAGAGTCCAGTGTGATGGCTGGATCAGTTTTTTAAAATATATTTTATCATGATATAGCTTATAGGTATATAATCAATGGGTAGAGAAAATGTTCTCCTCCACAGACTAGCAAAACACAAGCAAAAATAAATAAATATATGCATGGACTCTCTCTCTCTCTCTCTCTCTCTCTCTCTCTCTCTCTCTCTCTCTCTCTCTCTCACTCACACACACACACACACACACACACACACTGGGTATGGTATATTACTATATATATATTTTATATATGCATCCATTCATACAATACAGTTTTATACCATGCAGTAGTTACAATACCTACGCTGACTAAACTAGTAACTAAGTCTACGAACAAATTTTATTAATTAATTCTCACCAGAGGATCCAGAGAGGCCAACCACCACCAGCTGCAACACTACCACCCACACACCGAGCAGACTCGAACCAGCAGACCACATGATCATGATGACAGAGGTTACAGCTGCCTGGCCACTTGTCCTCCCTGTCACTGAGCAGTGCCCTAGAGAATGAAGTGGTCACCAAGGTCCACTGGTCTCTTTCATCGGGTCAGGCAGCCTGTTAGACTCCCCTGTGACACTGACACGTGCCTGGGAACAAAGCCATTACCTGTATTAGTATTACAGTAATAGATGGAAGATTAGCACAGCTGAACATCAGCAAACTGGCTGCGATATTACAAAATGTGTTAAAATGAAGCCACTGGCTTGGTTTGGGAGCCTGTGTGCACAAATGTCTATACATGTGCGTGTGTGTGTGTGTGCATGCATGCGTGCATGTGTGCATGTATACAGAGAGTACTTGTATCAGAATTCAGATGGAACATAATCTACCCATCCCCCAAAATCTAATTAAAACATATTAAAGTTTTCGTAACTAAAGATTAACTCTTTGACTGTGACACTGTGATGGTCAAACTTATGTTTCAAAAATCAGTACCATACTAATGACATCATATAAAGATGCACACACACACACACACACACACACACACACACACACACACACACACACTACGACAAAATCATATTAAAATATTACACAGGCACACACACACACACACACACACACACACACACACACACACACACACACACACACACTGATACACTGTGTGTATCACTTTAACTTTATGTTGTGTTAGGACAAAATGATATTAAAACCTTATAATTAATGTGAATTCAGCTAATACTGAACCTGCTTCACAATACAGGCAAGCAAAATCATTAGCAACAACAGATACAGACAAGTGTGTCAATCCGTCATTCAAATGACTACAGCTGTATTATCATGGCCACTGCTTTTCTTGCATACTTTATCTGCTCCTATCAATAATTATCATGCAGCAGTGCATCCTTCTTCAAATTCAAATCTTTGCCATCATACTGATACCAGAAGAAAAAATCTGAACCAGGATTTGTTTTGTTTTATTATTATTGTTTTTGTTGTTATTTGTTTGTTTGTTGTTGTTCTTGTTGTTGTTTTTTGTTTGTTTTTTAATTATTTACAGAACACTGTTCAATGCAAAATTCTGTAACATTCTTTCCCCAAGCTGACAGTGAAACTGAAAAGGCCACCCACAAAAACAAAACAGGCTTTATTGTCCTGTTGTGTGTGTGGGTGTGTACATAGATCTACACTGGCATGCCAGGCAATCTCTCTCTCTCTCTCTCTCTCTCTCTCTCTCTCTCTCTCTCTCTCTCTCTCTCTCTCTCTCTTGTGTGTGTGTGTGTGTGTGTGTGTGTGTGTGTGTGTGTGTGTGCATATGTAATGTCTTACACTGAATTAGCATACATTTATTGATTTAATTAGAATTTTATTCATAATTTACATGTTACATTGATGGTATGTTGCAAATTTCCTTTTAAGGACAAGTGGAAGTAGTACTAGTAGTAGTAATAGTATTTTATGTTACTTGATTTTATTAACATTCTTTCCCAAGCTGATACTGAAACTGAAAAGGCCACCCACAAAAACAAAACAGGCTTTAATGTTGTGTTTATTGCACTAAACACTATGTTTAGTGCAACATTCTAACATTCTTTCCCAATCTGACATATAAACTGAAAGGGTCACCCACCAGCTGCCAACTTCTCATCCATTACACTGGCAGTTTGAATAACGTTAATGTATGACTTGTTTTTGAAGTTGTTTACACAGGCCACATGTCTAAAAAGCCACAAGACTGTGACCACTTGACATCAGGCTGTGACAATTAATCAATCAATGTTTTATTTTATGTCTGTTTACAGCAAGGTGATACAGTCCCAGGTCTTTACATTTTAATGGTTTTATACTTATAGTCAGTTATAGCCACAAATGTTCCAATATGTAATGAATGTCTAAAAACAATAGTTTTTTATATTATATAAAAAATGTCACAAGAAAAATTATATCAGTTCTTCAATAATAACTGATGCATTATGCTGCAGAATCTGTCTCAGAAATAAAATTGTGACTTTTGTAAATAACTTCCAAAAACAAGGTAATTAACACAAATATGGTTGGAAAACTGAAACCAAGAACAGAAACAAAAAGAGAACACTTCTAAAAATGCAAGGTGAAACAACACAACAGCAGAACATTTGTGGCAATTTTAGGTGCAGCCCATGATCTTCTGCAGCTTTGAATGTGTGTAGTGATGTTATTTAAGCCTGTCAAGTGTCAGCTGATGCAGAAGACTAATTTCATAACAGCTCTCTCTCAGTCTTCATAATTCATTGGCTAAGTGAATTTTGTGACTGGGATACCAAATACACTTGCCTCTGAACCTTTTCCATCTTTTTGTTCACAACATTCATTCTTGCCTGTCCCTAATATGTAATAAGCCTTACAGTTTTTGTGGACATTAAGCACATTTTTTACTTACTATTGTTATTACTAATATTAGGCTTACCATACTGTAACTGTTGTAGGGATGTCTGAGCAACTATCAAAGTATCATTTAGCTTTTAACCTGAAAAAATACAATTTGTAGCAATGGCAATACCATTCTACCAAAAAGACCTGTGACACCATTTGCATGGACCCATGGCATGGTATACATTTATTGAAAATTTCTTATTCTGTCAATATTGTGACAATGGTTACTGTGGCGTTAATGGTGGTAACAAGAGAGAAAGGTTCAAAATTTTAATATATAATATGGATAATAAGTACATGTGTATCTTATAATGTTATAATATATATATTGCATTTGGCGATTTGCAGAATTGGCACAATAAATGATACAAAATTATAAAAACAGTTTGTTATTATGTTATTGTTAATTTCCTCAGAAGAACACCTCAGAAAATCAAGTTATTATTTTATTTATTTATAAAGACTTCCAAAAACTACATCTAGATAGTACTGAGGCCTGAGTGATTTCACACTCAGGGTTCAAAACAAAACAAACTTGAATAAAGTCTGAGCACTGCCACAAGTGTCTGCTAAATACTAGATCATAGTTCATACTTCAGGACGGGAATAGCTGGTGTCCCATTTCCCGAGCAGCTGTCATAAACAAGATATGCGACACCATAACTTGATCATGATTAGTACTGGCTCGTGCTGATGAACCATCTGAATCGGTGACA
The DNA here is from genome assembly GCA_963584105.1 of Alviniconcha strummeri. NCBI lineage: Eukaryota > Metazoa > Mollusca > Gastropoda > Provannidae > Alviniconcha > Alviniconcha strummeri. The sequence goes on from OY757556.1 coordinate 7,024,849, forward strand.
CCGACAATACTGGGTCACGAGTCACACACTTCGATGATCACGCTTCCCACAAAATGGAAGAGGGAAACAACACACGACGATAACACAGTTTCAACAATTTAGTCCGTAGGTAAAACTAGCTTACCTCTGTGTTTCCAAAAGTCACAATTCCACGTCAGCTTCACGACATACTCTTGAACACATAGCAACACATACGCGCCTTGACTGTTCGAGTGAGGCACAGTGCATATTGAAACAACAGATTGTATGTGCTATGTTTGTCGTGCAAATCACAATACAAACAAACAATAATGCTATAACCGGTGTACAAAATACTGGTGTGAATACGGACTCAACATGCAGAATGTTTACAGCCGTGTACTGACAACGTGATTCCACCGGTGTGCGAATTCTTCGGCTGCAGCTGTTGTTCGATGAACTCGAACAGAGGGTGCTAACAAGTCAACTGCGGAAAACGTCATGGATTTCGGGTTCGCCAGAAACATCCAGTCAAAACATAGAGTGAGCTCCCTGTAACTATCACGAAGGAGTTGTCTCCCTCTGGAAAGGCTGGCCGTCTGATTCTACCAATGTGTGGTGATGGGTTCCACACAAGGATAACTCTCTCTCTCTCTCTCTCTCTCTCTCTCTCTCTCTCTCTCTCTCTCTCTCTCTCTCTCTCTCTCTCTCTCTCTCTCTCTCTCTCTCTCTCCATGGCTCTTACTCCTCCAAAGAATCAGTAAAGTATGGTGTACCACAAGGTTCTGTTTTGGGACCTACTCTTTTTAATCTCTTTTTCAATGACCTTACATTACACGTGAAAGATCATATCTGTTGATTGTGACATGCTGGCAGATGACACAACACTGCACACATCTGGAAAAGATATTATGCAAATCAGAAGCAATATGCAAAACAGCTTAGATCAGGTATCCGATGCAATTGGTGTGATAATAATCACTGAAGTGGTCATCTCTTTACGATAGTTTTACAGGCTACGTTTTACTCCGTTTCATTCAAGTTATTTCTATACTCTTACCTTTGTAATGTTGAATTGTCTAATCAGTGGTCTTTTGTGTGTGGGGGTGTGTGTGTGGGTGGAATTCGAGTGACCCAAAACTGAGCTGCAAACTTTTCTTTTTACGCATTAGTTATGAATCAGCAATAGCGGCTCTACTAGTTCTGTGTCTCGACTGACTGACTGACTGACCGTGGCTAAAAAACTGCTGATAACCCTCCCAGTCAGTTCTTAGGTAGGTCAGAGACCTTCAGTTATCCACTGAGAGGACCGATTGGTCTTATTCAGTGCCAGAATCTCGGTGATGAGACTTTGTAGCCTTTCCACGGCCGCTGACACCGCTGAGATTTTGTGTTTGAGAACAGGAAATAAAAGCGGAAGGCAAGTCAAGACGGGACTGAAACAACAACAGCAACAGTAACAATGTACGTTATTCATCACATTCACGAGAAAATCATAAACTTGAGTTGTTCGCGCTCATACGGCACTAAAGCCGCACAACCCAAACTTGAATTGTAAATAATACTGAATAAAAAATAATTAAAAGTCATCACACACACACACACACACACACACACACACACACACACACACACACACACACACACACACACACACACACACACACACACACACACACACACACACACACACACGGAGGACAAGCTGCCTCCTTGTTGAAGGGAACTTACACTGTAGTGGCAACTGCCATCGGGATGACAAAAGTTGTTTCCCTTGTTATCGCAGAGCTAAACTAGAAAACATTAGATTTATCATTTTATGAGGTTTTGTAACAATAAAATCATGTTACTATGGGTGAAAACACGAATTCTGACATTTTAAATTTGGGGATAGGGGAGGCAAATCCAGTATCGTGACAACCAGGTGCACGGTAGGTCAAGTTACTTCAGTCTCGGACTAAAAGGAAAAGTTCCGGATACTTCTTTTTTCTGTGAGCCGGTTTGGCCTAGCGGTAAGGCATTAGACTGGTAAGCAGAAGGACCTCGGTTCGATGCCGCTTCGGCTCTCCTTTCTCTTCAGAAAGGTTGTGGTTTTTGGACACTCTCTTGTGACTTTGTCCATCACTTCCTACTGAAACATTAAAATGGCTCTCATCGCTGCCCATCTTAATGCAGGAATCATTCTGGTGGTGACAGTGCAGCGATAGGTACATAATCTCCCTCTTCCCCCACCTCCATACCTCCTCCCCCCCCCCCCCCTTCTCCCCGTCCCTAATAAGCCTTATGGTTTCTGTGGACATTAAGCACCATGTCTGCTTACTTATTTCTTTTTTCATTGTTAAGAGTAGTCTATCGAACCATACATTTAAAGGGACTAGCCCACGCAGATTCGGCTAAAAAAAAAAAAAAAAAAAAAATTGTATGAATTTTTATCGTTTTATGTACGATTTTTATGCAGCTTTGATTTCTACTTTGGCCCTTTTGAAATGCGCCAATTTAAAACTAACTGTAGTGTTCTAAAAATAGATTGAGGCTGTTCCCACGGGTGCAGCTATTTACGGAGTGCATATTACGTCATCACATTTTGTTGTTTTGCACACGTTTTTGTAAACTCGGCCTGCAAGCAATTGACAATGGCCTCGTCTCAGGCACCTAATCTGCCCAGGCCTGATAATTCGTCGGGCGACTTAACTGATAGTTGTGTAAATAATTGTATGTCTTTCTTTGAATCAATCTCCCAATTGTGCAATGTGTACCTGACTATAGTGGATGAGGCCAGCTGCCGTTTACTAATCATGCTCGGCGATGGACGGTGCACGGTGTTGGGTGACGAATTTTTCACTCAGCGTAGTGATCCGATGCTATTACAGGAAATATTTCAGATGCATTTTCTAATAATAAACCTACCGGCCGGTGGCACGCCAGAAACACGTTATGCAAACAGGTAATACCAGAATATTTAAATGTATGGTAAGGTAGACTAGATCTATCAATCAAAAAAGAAGTATCAGGAACCTTTTCTTTTACTTGTCCAGTAATAGCCATGCCAGTTTTCTATCGCAGACATCTAACCTTGTGCACAGCTCTCTCCACCTGGTCACCCAGGTTTACCAGCCGCGACCTGTATCTGCGTTGTCTGTCTGTTGCCAATCGAGCTAAGCATTCTTTTTATTTTGGTCCCCGAAGATAAATTGTAGTAACTCCAAATATCTCTCTGCTTTGATTGCATAATCTTGAAAAAACGAAACAAGAACTGTGAAATATAAATACCACGCACTGTTTCATTCTCAGTTCTTCGTTGCTTTCGTTCTATGGGCTATTTGCTCCATATAATAGCACATGGAAGAATGCATTTATTATCTGTTAATACAAAAGAAGGCAGCACACAAAACAAATTACATGTCCTCTTGTTGTGTATATATTTCTAGTCATTCGTTTCAGTTTTGTCATTCTTACCATCAGTAACTACTTCTAAAGCCATTGTTTTCTTCGACTCTTCCTTCTCCTTTCTATAATCTTGACGTCAGATTATCAATTTATTTCCCAGTATTTTATGCTGTTCCCCATGAATAGGTTAGGAAAATGAAATTATTTCACACACACTGTCCAGATTTAATTTTTTTTTTTTTTTTTTTTTTTTTAATGACAAAAAATAATTTGTACGTGACATGTACATAAAACCGAGAAGTTCCGGTATCCTATCAATGATGTCATACTAAATCGCGTAAAGAGCTCGCGAAAAGTGTTAGTAACACTGTCGGGGAAAGCCCTCTTCTAAAATCGTCATAAAATCAACGGCACGTTCAGTCACAAAATTTTAATGCGGATCATGTTCCTTTCACCTCCTGTAAGCACACGAGAAGTTTAGCCTCCGAAGGAGAGTTCCTTTAAATATTCTACTACTACCTGTTTGCGTAAAAGGGTGTTTCTTTTCTTCTTATTATTATTAGAAAATGGTGTCTGAAATAGTTCCTGTAGTGGCATCGGATCAATACGCTGAGAGAAAAATCCATCACTGAGTATGTCCATCGCCGAGCATGATTAGTAAACGGTAGCTGGCCTCATTCTCTTTAGTCAGGTACACATTGCACGATTAGGAGATTTACTGAAAGAAAGACAAAATTATTCTCACAACCATCAGTTAAGTCGCCCGACAAATTATTAGGCCTGAGCAGATTAGGTGCCTTAGACGAGGTCATTGTCAATTGTTTGAAGGCCGAGTGTAAAAACCTGTGTAAAACAACAAAATGTGATGACTGACGTAACACGTATTCCGTAATAAAATAGCTGCACCCGTGGGAGGATCCCCAATCTATTTTTAGACTACCACAGTTAGTCTTAAATTGGTGTATTTCAAAAGGGCCAAAGCAGAAATTAATGCTACAGAAAAATCGTACACAAAGCAGTAAGAATTAGCGAAATCTGCGATTTAAGATTTCCGTATGAAATCGCACGTACTTTCGTCCATGCACTACGTGCGTGTGTGTGTGTGTGTGTGTGTGTGTGTGTGTGTGTGTGTGTGTGTGTGTGTGTGTGTGTGTGTGTGTGTGTGTGTGTGTGTGTGTGTGTGTGTGTGTGTGTGTGTGTGTGTGTGTGTGTGTGTGTGTGTGTGCGTGCGTGTGTGTGTGCCGCGTGCGCGTGACGGTGTGTACGCGGCATGTGTGCACGCGCATGCCGCAAGGTGCGTCTCTCTTGTGTGTCCGCGTCGTGTCACCGATGTATATACATCATTACATGTGTGCGCGTTCGTCACTGTGCATGTATGCGCATGTGTCGGTGATTATGCACAGCCTGTATGCACGTGTCTGCATGTGTATAGTGTAGTGTACTGCCAGCGTTTGTGCAGATAGACAGATGGTAGGCCTGAAGGCGTCAGGGATTTATCTCCATCCTTTACTCACTTTCCGTGTGCACTGAAAGCAAAGATAGTAAGCTACACAAAGATAGTGCATGCGGCGATTTACGGTGAAACGGAAGTCAACTGGCGCCACCAAGCGGCTGCGTTGTACAGAATGGGGTCCAAACAGCGTTCGACGTGGTGACACCGCTATGCTGTGCTGTCCTTCGCTCCTCGTGTTGGGCACTCGGAGGCTTATCAGTTGCAGTCTTTGTTCTTGGGGTTATTTGTCATGGTTAGTCTTCATTTCACGCTTGTGCCGCAACAAGCCTCTTCTCTGTTCCGTCAGCAGAACGCAATCGAAAAAGCTCAAACAGTCACTGCTCAAACTTTCTTCTCAGATCTAGATTACCAAGTATGTCGTCAGACGTTTTGCACACTACTGTGTTTCAGCAGTCTTTGACCTTGCAGCTATATGTTATTTTGTTTTGTTGTTAACAATCTGGCATTTGAGGATAAGAGTGAGTCTGATGTTTGACAACATGAATAATGTAGCATGGATGCATGTGGAGGGCCTGCAGCCATGTTTGTGATTTATTTTTATTTTTTGCAAGCTAGCTCGAGTTACGGGCCCTGAGTTCCCCCACCCCTTCTCTCCAGTCGGACGCTGCCTGCCAGCGACTGGCCGGTGCCGCGCGGTGCAGTATAAAAGACAGTGCCTGCCCGGTTTCTGTGCAGGGTTCCAGGCGAGATCAAAAGATCAAGAGATCTTAGAGGAGGGAGGTGGAGCTGGACCCTCAACTTTGCCCAGAAGAGATCATGAGTAGGGAGGTGGAGCTGGGCTGAGCAAGTTGGACGTCTTTTGCTTCGAGTTGTCCAAGTTGTTCGTCAACAGCAGTGCAACGGACATTGTCTTAGTGATTCTGTCCAGCACAGCAGTTGAAAGAGCAATTGCGCGGTGCACAAGTCGCTGGGCAATGGCGAGGGGACACCGCCTTAACACTTCCATTGTTCTGGCGGCGGTCCACGGTCTCTCCGGTCTTTTTCGGGCGGTTTCGGACAGGAGTCTTCTTCCCTGGAGTGCCGACGTACCTAGCTCACATCATGCATCGTCTGCACGTGGGCGTCTGGAGATGCATGTGCGTACCGACGAAGTGTGAGTGTGGGATGAGCGTCTTGTTTCACCACGTGATGTTCTCCTGCACCTCATGTTCAGACCACTTCCAACCATTGACTGGGAAACTACGCAGCGTGGGACTGCCCCTGTGTACAAAAAGCCTGGCAGTGTGCGACCAGCGTGAAGAATGGAGCCTCTTGCGGGCTGCAGCCAGACTGGTCTATACCTGTCCATTGGCAGCCTACCTGTAGTAGGCGGGACCACCGGCTACGTTCAACACTTTCCCGCAGCTCGGGTTAATCCCGGCGGTGGAGGAAGGGGCGAACGTCTCCGTGTTTCCCGCACCCAGTTGTGGTCTGCTGGACCTGATTCCAGCGAGCACCACAAGTGTATGCTTGCATACCCAAGTATTTTTAGCCGCCTGACTACAGGCCTCGATTTTACTAGAAATGTATTTGAAATACCATGTGCGTCTTCGACGTTTTTAACTGTAAATACTGAGTGTGCCGATTGTATATATTACATGTTGTGCAGCTCGCCGACATAACCTTGCAAGTTTTTTTTTATTTTATCAGCAGCCCAGTTTTTAACTGTAAATAGTGGATGACGATTTTTTAACCGTGCTGCTCAGTTCTACGAGTGAACGCCCCAGCACAGCCAAGACGACCCAGCACCCTGACCCTAGTATTGATCCGCAGGTGGACCCATCTCATCCCTCCCCTCACCCCTCATTCCCCCTTTGATCCAGCGACTTCATGTCCCGATCCAAATATTGATCCGCAAGTGGACCAAGCTTACTTCGCTCCCCATCCCCCCCCGTCTCCCCCATGGTTTTAACTAAATATCCAAAACAAGCTTACTTTATAGATTATCCCTAATATGCTTTTAGCATCTGAGGACATTAAACAAAAACAGAACGAACGAACGAACCAAAGGTTTCTGTACATAGTTCAGGAGCTGTGTGAGAGTCGAGGTGAACGTCCTGGGCTGTCCGTCCTAACGAGACTTCTGGTTTCCGTGGACGTAAAGATTTATTGAACCGTGCTTCGGCATTGGTCAGAACTTGTCCCTAATATGTCAGCTGACATCTGAGGACATTAAGCATCAACTCATCATCAGGTTTCTGTACCATGTGCTGAAAAATCAACCCCTACCCCTCGAGTCTACATGCTGAAAAGTGTGTTACTCTTCCCTTAGAGGACTTGGTGCTGAAAAGTGCTAGTCCAATCCCCTATCCCCCCCGAGTTTACATGCTGAAAAAGTGTGTAGCTCTTCCCTTAGTTATTAAGAGACCTGTGCTGCAAAGTGCGGGCACGCATGTTTAGTTATTAAGAGAGTTGTGCTGCAAAGTGCGGGCACGCATGTTTAGTTATTAAGAGACCTGTGCTGCAAAGTGCGGGCACGTATGTTTAGTTATTAAGAGACCTGTGCTGCAAAGTGTGGGCACGCATATTTAGTTATTAAGAGACCTGTGCTGCAAAGTGCGGGCACGCATGTTTAGTTATAAGGAGACCTGTGCTGCAAAGTGCGGGCACGCATGTTTAGTTATTAAGAGACTTGTGCTGCAAAGTGCGAGCGTTAGTTAAGTTTATGTTTGTTTGTCTTCTTATGCTGCAAAGTGCAAGCATTGGTTGGGTTAGTGCAAGGGTGCAACTTTTGTGGGTAATTGGTACTGAGCCTATGCCGGTAGCTAAGTTGGCTATGGTTTGGTGCGTGGGTTAGGTATAGTCATGCGTCAGTTTGGTTTGTTCTTGTCTTTACTGTATGTGTAACATGCGGTAGTGTAAATAAAACTGTATACATTTCTTTATTTGGTTCGTCACTATAATGGGAGTGAGAGTATGTACTGAGACGGAGTGTGGTCAGTACGCGCGTTTGTGAGCGTGCCTCAGTGTTTTCGTCATGTTGGTACATGTGTACAACTTCTGTCTCCCCTTATCTTTTGTCTAGTGTCTGTTTTAAGTGGCATAAGTGCATAGTGAAACGGCACACCCACCTCCGAGGAGCGGACAAACAACCAAACACTAATACAGGGTTTTTTCTGGATACCAAGGTCGGTCGATTGTAGTGATTTTGAACACAACGCGAGGAACTTGACAACGAAAGGCACACTACATGAGGATGACTAGAGACATTTGTGTATTCCATTGTGAGTGTCTCTCCTTGGCAATCTCCAGCCTCCCCCTGAACCTAAAATGAGGAACGGGCCGCAGGTCCGGTTACAATATTCTCTTTCTCTTGCTTATTATCTCCGCCTCTTCTGGGACCTCTTTCCCCACATCCAGTCTTCTGCTTATCCACTCTTCCCGTTTCCTCTCGAGTTCACACACACATGCATCAAGCTTATTTCATAACTGACTCTATGTTGTTAGGCCCTGCACGCACACCCAAGTGAAACCTTTAAGTGTTTATATAGATCTAAACAGATCAGAATGACAGAGTTCTTCAAAATGGAGACTCATACTCCGGCGGTAACAACTAATTTTCAAACGGTTTATTGAAGTCAAACAGTACAAGATCAGATTGGCTGTTGCAACAATCTGTTTGACAATTGCACGTAACTACACAAAACCACAACAAGCAAAATGAGAGAAAAGATGATACAACTGATAGTTCATATGTGTTCAACACATACACATCCAACGCGCAAATCAGTTCATTCTAGAGGTTGCATGTTTTGCGCAAAAGCTACAGCTAAAGCAACAGAAAAAGAAAAAAAGAAAAAAGAGAGACAAAAAGAAGAAGGAGGACATATATATAAAGAAAAACAAACAGAGATAATACTCTGTGTCAACATCATGGACTAACTATACTGGGAGAACGAGTTCAGTAAAATAACTATATATATCACAGACAGCGCTGATTAAAATAAACTGAGAGGGTGACAATGATCCACAATCATTCTTGATAATAATAAAAAATCCGTTTTGTTGATCAGCATTGGCTGAATCTGCCTACTTTGGTTCTTCTACTGTTAAAAGTTCTTTCGTCATGCGAAATAATTCTCTTTCCAAGTTTATCTTTCAGGTTAAGTGTGGCCGCTTCCATTGTAATATTTTTGTTTATACAAAATCATTTCACGCTTCACATTTTATGTTGCCTTCTTTTCCAGTGAAAATAGGAAACAATACAATCAATCAAAGGGAACAGTTCCACCAGTCAATTTTAAACTCAGTTACTGAAATTATCGGTCCTGAAATTCAATAATAAAGGAAGCATTCACTTCATGTATTTCATCTAAAGAAAAATTGAACAAACAAAAAACAATACTGAAAAGTTTCTATGAACGCACGTTTATAAAAACTAGTTCCGTATGATTTTTGCACTGAACTTTCCCCAACTTACTTTATGCTACAAGTATAGATTCACTAACTATGTACAGTCATCGTAGTTGCAAAATCAGCTCGAGTAGAAAAGCCGATTCCTGTTCCTTGGTTTTCATATTCTCTTCCGTTTTCCTTGAAAGATATGTTGCTGTAAAAGTCTACTGGTTCTCAAGACAGCATTGTCTTACCTTGATAATCTAGACATGACATTTATTGCACAAACGGCTCTATCACAAACTAACCACAAGAAAACAGAAAACACATTATAATAAATAAGAATCAGATAACCAATAAAAGGGCGGGAAACATGCGGGAGCAAACAGGAGACCGCATGGAGGCTTAAGTGAATCACCGTCTGTCCTCACTACCAACTCCACATCATGAAGCTCTTACTCTCAACTCCAGTCTCTCAAGAAGTTGCGAGCGCACACCTAGTTTCACTTATAGATAATCAGCAGGCTTTGTTATTGATATGAACAGCCTATAATCGATACTTCCTTGGTTGTTCAATAGAAAAACGAGGTTAGTTATGGGCTTTGTTACTATATTCCGTCTAATTTGAACGGTCATTTTTGAACAAGTTGCATCAATGCATCATTGCTCTTAATTGAGCCTATTCAGTTGGCTGGTTCCCCAACAGAAATTCCCAGAGAGTTTTAAGAATCTGTTTCTTCCACCCTATAACTTACTTCCTTGAGCTGTTTTAAAAAAAAAAAAAAGTGGGGGGGAGTAGGAAAAGAGAGTGAAAAGAAAAGGGGAAAAAAATGAAGAAAATACGCACACAAATTTCAACGCCATTTTCACTTGTTACAAAATATAGCTCTCTTCTCTTTTTTTCATTCTTTTTGTGTGTTTTTTAGGTTTTTGTTTTTGTTTTTTTGTTTCGATTCCGTTCTCGGCGATCGGTGCGCAAGTGTGTTGTGAGGTGCTGGTTGTTCGGATGGTGTCCATGTCGCCGAGGCTCTACCGTGGTCGCTGAAGCTGTGAACGTCTGTGTGGTGGTGGTGGTGATGGTGGTAGCGGTGGTGGTGGTTCAAATCCTGCTTGGTGCGGTGCTGTGATGAGTGGCCTGCCTCGCTCCAAGCCCCCGTGCCCCCAGCCGGAGCCTGCTGGTGCCGACAGACTACTCTTGGATGCTGGCAGTGGTCTGAGTGGTGCCAGTTGTGGCAGCCTCCTTAGCCTGGTGCGCGTGCAGCACCGCCACCGCCTCCTCCACCTGCAACACACCCACACACACCCACACACACACACACACTCACACACACACACACACACACACACACACACACACACACACAATCCACACGCACCATACACACACACGCGCGCATGCACGCACACACACACCATACACACACGCGCGCGCACGCACGCACACAAACAGACGCGCGCGCGCGCACACACACACACACGCGGCCGTAAACACACACACACACACACACACACACACACACACACACACACACACACACACACACACACACACACAGTCACCTAAGACACTGGAGTGCAACGGCCTGTCAACCACACACGGTCCCCTCAGGACGAGCAGATAATAAGTAATTCATCATAAGTAAATACATGCACATTTCAAAACTCTTCTCATATTAAACCCCTAGTAAAGTCAAATCCACAAAATTAGACCAAACAGAAACACCCGCACCAGAAAAATGCAATATCTACCAAACGTTTGCAATGAGATCAACCCCTGAAGAGAGGATTTTAAAGACTGAAGAAGAAAAAAAGAAGAGAGAAAAGCGTGAGAGAGTGTCTGTCTGTCTCGCGGTGTGTTATAGCCTAAGCGTGGCTGTGCATGCTTGAATCTTTGACGTCTTAATCGATTACCATCGTGTAAAAATGTGCAAGCGCTTTAAATGGGCTGTCCGAGGGCAGACGAGCTTAATGCCCACGATAATATCAGTATTAGCATTAGTATCATCATGCTGACCTTGGCCTTGAGTGACTCGTGCGACTCGAGCATGTGAAGCAGCTCGGAGTTGTCGATCTCAAGCAGCATGCCGGTGACCTTGCCGGCCAGGGATGGGGCCAGGCGGCGGATGAGGGGGAATAGTCTCTCGCCCAGCATCTGTTTCTGTTCCTGGGGCGGGGCGGAGGCCAGCAGGGCGGCCGTCAGGGGCTCCTGGTGACTGCCGCTGGTCACCACCACACTGCCCTGCTGCTGGCGGACAGGGTACACAGTCAACCACTACACAGTCAGCCACCACGCTGCCCTGCTGCTGGCGGACAGGGTACAGGGTACAGAGTCAACAACCACACGGGGGTACACAGTCAACCAGCACACAGGGTAACACAGTCAACACCCTCACGGTATAACACAGTCAACCACCACACGGGGGTACACAGTCAACCACCACGCTGCCCTGCTGCTGGCGGACAGGGCACACAACCACCACTCGGGGGTACACAGTCAACCGCCACACACAGCCAACCACCACACGGGGGTACACAGTCAACCATCACACGGGGATAGTCAACCACCACACGGGGTAACACAGTCAACCACGACACGGGGTAACACACCACACGGGGTAACACAGTCAACCACCCCACGGGGTAACACAGTCAACCACCACACGGGGGTACAGTCAACCACCACGCGGGGGCACACAGTCAACCGCCACACACAGCCAACAACCACAAAGAGATACCCAGTCAACCATCACACGGGGGTACAATCAACCATCACACGGGGGTACACAGTCAACCACCACACGGGGGTGCACAGTCAACCACACGGGGGGGCGCGCGCACACACACACGCGCGCGCACGCATACACACTCACACCCTTCCCGCCCCCGCCCCCCACCCCTCCCTCTCTCTCTCCCAATGCCTCCCCCTCCCTCTCCCAATGCCTATGGCTGCCTGCCACGGAGACCGTGATGCTGACCTGCTGGGTGATGCCGGCATACTGCAGGCTGTGGGCGGGGGACGGGGCGTTACGGATGTGGGGGGCCAGCTTGTAGGTGGTGCGTGGCGGGGGCACGGGCTGCGTGGCCATGGGGGCGGCGGGGGCAGGGCGGTGCTGGGCCGGGGCTATGACGGGGGAGGTGGTCGACGTCTGGCCCATGATGGCGCGAGCGTTGGCGGTGGAGCGGGGTGTGAGCGGCGACTGGCTGGAGACGGGGGCTCGAGGCCTGGGCACGGCGCCTTGAGCACTCACCGTCTGGTAAGCTGCACAGCGTCAGTAGGTAAACATGGTGCTTCACGTCCACAGAAACCACAACGCTTCTTAGGGACGGGTCATGCCGCTCTGTCAGTATGTAAACACGGTGTTTAACGTCCACAGTAAGTAACGTAGTTCAGGAGCTGTGTGAGAGTCGAGGTGGACGTCCTGGGCTGTCCGTCCTAACGAGCCTTCTGGTTTCCGTGGACGTAAAGAATTATTGAACCGTGCTTCGGCATTGGTCACAACTTGTCCCTAATATGTCAATTGACATCTGAGGACATTAAGCATCAACTCATCATCATCGTCCACAGTTAAGGGAACATGGTGCTTAACGTCCACACTGAGAAACCGTAAGGATGGGTCAGGCCGCTCTGTAAAGTAAGTAAACATGGTGCTTAACCGTTTAACGTCCACAGAAAACACAAGGCTTACTGTCATCTCCAGAAAGATTCCTGCATTAAGATGGGCAGCGTGGAGAGCCATTTTAATGTTTCATTAATTTTAAGGGACAAAGTCACAAGAGGCAGTGTCCACATACCACAGACCTTCGAAGAGAACGGAGAGCCGAAACAGAATCGAGCCGCGGCCCTTCTGCTTACCAGCCTAACGTCTTACCGCTAGGCCAAACCGGCCCACTATAGCCTCTGCGTGGAACTAGGCTTGTTAACATCACCAACACACAGCATCAGCGTGGCACTAGTTAACTACCCACAACTCACATAACCTGCATAGTATCTGCATTTAACTGGGGTTAGCATCACTCACAACTCCGATAACCTGCACAGCATCTGCGTTACATTTTAACGAGGGTTAACATCACTCACAACTCCCATAACCTGCATGCACAAAATCTGCATTTAACTGGGGTTAACATACCCACAACTCCCATAAACCTGCACAGCATCAGCGTAGAATTAGGATTAACATCACCCACAACTCCTATAACGGCACAGCATCATCATGTAACTAGGATTAACATCACCCACAACTCCTACAACGGCACAGCATCATCATGTAACTAGGGTTAACATCACCCACAACTCCTATAACGGCACAGCATCATCATGTAACTAGGGTTAACAGCACCCACAACTCCTATAACGGCACAGTATCATCATGTAACTAGGGTTAACAGCACCCACAACTCCTATAACGGCACAGCATCATCATGTAACTAGGGTTAACAGCACCCACAACTCCTATAACGGCACAGCATCATCATGTAACTAGAGTTAACAGCACCCACAACTCCTATAATGGCACAGCATCATCATGTAACTAGGGTTAACAGCACCCACAACTCCTATAATGGCACAGCATCATCATGTAACTGGGGTTAACATCACCCACAACTCCCATAAACCTGCACAGCACCAGCGTGGAATTAGGATTAACATCACCCACAACTCCCATAAACCTGCACAGCATCAGCGTGGAATCACCCACAACTCCCATAAACCTGCACATCATCAGCGTGGAATCACCCACAACTCACATAACCTGCACAGCAACGGCGTGGTACTAGGGTTAGCGTCACATACAATTCATAATCTGCACAGCATCAGCGTGGAACTAGGTAGCATCTCCCACAACTCGCATAACGGTACAGCATCATCAGGTAACTAGTGTTAACATCACCCACAACTCACCGCTGCTTAAGAATCTAGACTTCTCATTTCCATCGAAAAACGACTTCTGTGTGGAGATTTGTCATTAATTTTTAGTCATTATTTTTCTGTAGCCTCCCCCCCCCCCCCCTTCCCATAGGCCAGCTAACTGTAACCTCAAAATGACGATTTATAGTTAACCAAAAATAGTTTGGGGTTAACTCGATACATTACCGTTTTCTAGGAGGCTGCAATACATCGTCAACAGTTCGTTCCAAAGAGCTGACACGGTCATACGACTGCATGATGTACGATCAGTTGCTATGGGCAACCACTGATCGTGATGTCACCGTCAGGCGACTGATCGTGCAATGTAGATTTCATGTTTGCGCTATATTCCAATGGTGATGTTACAACTTTCGTCCTTTCGTTGTAGCTCTATCACAGTAATCATAATGACATCACGGTCGGTGGTTTGCCATAGCAACTGATCGAACACCATGTAGTCACATGACTGTGATGTCGGAAAGTGGATCATACCAATTCCGTAGTGTGCTGGCTGATGCCAGACTCCGAGCACTGGTTTAGGACATCCTTCCTCCAACCCCTGCCGTGATTAATTACGCCATAGGTCTCCGAAAACTGTCAGCTAACGAAGAGATTTACGTTGGTGCTAGAATGGCAGTAAGTTTGTAACGGAAATTGAGATATTAGGCGTTTCTTTTAGAACTGCCCACGTCGCTTTTGCCACACACAAACACACACACGCACGCACAAACGCACACACGCACGCACATACACACACACACACACACACACACACACACACACACACACACACACACACACACACACACACACACAAATACACGCATGCACACAACTGAAGTTTGAATGGAGACGGAATTCTTTTTTCTGCCCGGGGCGAACGCGCGTCAGCACACAGCTAAGTGGCGTAACCAAACAGTGATCAGGAGCTGTGAGAAAGTCGAGGCGGTGTCCCTAATAACCCTCATGATTTTTGTAGACGTAATGCACAATGAAAGAAGCGTAACCAATGCTGGCAGAGTTTGGAGGCAGGTGCCAGAAAGTGGTGCTGAGAGTGTGGGCCGATGCTGCACCTACCGGCTGGCGCCGTGTGCTGAGAGGGTCTGGACTGGTTCTGCCAGCACTGCTGGCCGCGGATCTGAGGCATCTGGGCCGGGGCGAAGAAGCCTCTCTGTGCTTGGGGCACCGTGGGGATGAAGTAGCCGGCACCGCTAGGCTGGAACATCTGGTTACTGTACGGCTGCTGGTTCTGTGCGGGGAGCAAAGCGAGATGGGAGACAGTGACGGCAGCAGCATCAGTGACAAGTAGCATCAACGCCATCAGTGACACCATGCGTAGCAGCGACATCATCAGTGATGACATCATCATCAATGGCACTGACATTTACATGGAAAGTGATACTTTTGTCTGTGGCGTGTGTGTGTGTGTGTGTGTGTGTGTGTGTGTGTGTGTGTGTGTGTGTGTGTGTTGTGTGTGTGTGTGTGTGTGTGTGAGAGAGAGAGAGAGAGAGAGAGAGAGAGAGAGAGAGAGAGAGAGAGAGAGAGAGAGAGAGAGAGAGAGAGAGAGCACGCAAGGGCTGCTGCAGCAGCAGCCTTTGCGTGCTCTCTCTCTCTCTCACACACACACACACGCACGCACGCACGCACGCACGCACGCACGCACGCGCTCTAAGGGCAAAGGAAGGGTGACGAGAAGAACAACAAGGACCTGTCTCCCCCACACTCCCACCCACACACACAGACACTCTAAAGGCAGGGGAAGGGTGAAGAGGAGAAGGACAAGAAGGACCTGTCTGGCCACGTTGACGCGGGAGGCCAGGTAGGCCCGGCGGTCTTCCTTGCGCTGTGCCAGAGCCACGTAGAGCGGCTTGGACACGATGATCCGTCCGTTCATTTCCGTCACGGCCCGTGTCGCCTCCCCCGGGGAGCTGAAGCACACGAACCCGAACCCCTTGGTGCGACCTCCCTCCGTCATCACCTGTGGACAGAGACCACCTGAGTTAGGTCACCTTCCGTCATCACCTGTGGACAGAGACCACACGTCTTCCGTAACCCTCCGTCATCACCTGTGGACAGAGACAATCTGTCTTAGGTCACCCATCGCCCTGATATAACCGTACCGGTTGACTGGGCGTAAAACACCAACTTACTTAGGTCACCCTCCGTCATCACCTGTGGACAGAGACCACCTTTGATCTGTCAGGTCACCCTCCGTGATCACCTCTGGACAGAGACCACCTTTGCTATGTCAGGTCACCCTCCGTCATCACCTATGGACAGAGACCACCTTTGTTATGTAAGGTCACCCTCCGTCATCACCTGTGGACAGAGACCACCTTTGCTATGTCAGGTCACCCTCCGTCATCACCTGTGGACAGAGACCGCCTCTGCTATGTTAGGTCGCCCTCCATCATCACCTGTGGACAGAGACCACCTTCCTCTGTTGCTATGTTAGGTCCCCCTCCGTCATCACCTGTGGACAGATACCTCTTTTGCTATGTTAGGTCGCCCTCCGTCATCACCTGTGGACAGATACCTCTTTTGCTATGTTAGGTCCCCCTCCGTCATCACCTATGGACAGATACCTCTTTTGCTGTGTTAGGTCACCCTCCGTCATCACCTGTGGACAGAGACAACCTCCATCATCATCTGTGGACAGAGACAGCCTCCATCATCATTTGTGGACAGAGACAGCCTCCATCATCATCAGTGGACAGAGACAGCCTCCATCATCACCTGTGGACAAAGACCACACATTAGGCCACCTCCATTATCACCTGTGGACAGAGACATCTCCCGTCATCATCTGTTATAATATGTTAAGTCATCCTTGTCAGTTCGTCCTCCATCATCACGGGACCACCCACCGTCATCACCCGTGGAGAGAAAAAAGCATCACCTAGGCCACCCTCCGTCATCACTTGTAGAAAGCGGCACGTGCGTCAATAGCTGTATGGATAAATTGTCGAGCATTACACAGCAAAGGAAAATCAAAACTTTTCACGTTCGAACGCAACATTTTTCCTGCAGCAACAAAATGAAGCCATGCGTGAAAACTTATCAAAAACTCGTGTGGTTCTCCAGATCAGATTCTGGACTGAAACCAAGGCGTTAATCTCTATGCATATAAAGTAGGTGAGAAATACATCAAAGATAGGTATATAATTATCCCTCCCCCACCCCCCTTCCATTCCCCCTTCCCTAATAAGCCTTATAGTTTCTGTGGACGTTAAGCACCACGTTCACTTAAGTTTTCCTCCTGGGAAGCATTTAACGGCGCGAGTCACTTCTCGTGCCTCTTCATGACATTATTTCAGGCATCAATCCTGTTACAGTGAATGTTGGTTCCGGCGCCCCCTGCCCCGTCCCGGCTGACTGGGCGTAAAACACCAAGTTACTTACTTACTCTACGGTTGCAGCCGAGCACACAGCCGGTTAAGCCCATTTCCTCACCTTGGCACTGGTGATGGTGCCGAATTGGCTGAACTCTTTGAAGAGTCGCTCGTCGTCCACAATCTCGTCGAGGTTCTTGACATAGAGGTTGACGCCCTGCAGACGACTGACGCGGTCCACCTTGTACTTGTCGAAACGCTCCTTCAGTTCCGCCTGCCGTTCCGACTTCTTCTGGGCTCTCCCCGCGAAGATCATCTTGCCGTTCAGCTCCATGCCGTTGATGGCTTGAACAGACTGCACAGGGCTCAGGCTTTTCCCCCCTTCTTTTGTGTGTATGTGTGTGCGTGTGCGTGTGTGTGTGCGTGCGTCCGTGCGTGCGTGCGTGCGGGGGTGGGAAGGAAGAGGGGGTACGTACGTGCACAGATGTGTGTATGCATATATGCTCACGTGTTTGTGTGTGTCCGTAAGTGTGTGCGTGTGTGTGTGTGTGAGAGAGTGTGAGTGTGTGTGTGTGTGTGTGTGTGTGTGTGTGTGTGTTGTGTTGTGTTGTGTTGTGTTGTGTGTGTGTGTGTGTGTGTGTGTGTGTGTGTGTGTGTGTGTGTGTGTGTGTGCGTGCATGTGTGCGTGTATGTCTTTTTTCCTCTCTCTCTTCTTATGACTGAGGGACTGTTGTGGGGTTACCTTCTCTGCTGCCTCTGTTTCTTCGAAGCTAACAAAGCCAAATCCACGTGACTTGCCCTGTGGATCGGTCATCACCTGCAACACCACAAGCAGAACATTGACAATGACTGCAAAGGTGATCCCCCACCACCACCACACACCCATCTGCTGCTTCCTTTTGGTATTAAACGCAAGAAGTTCATCACAATCAAATCAAAGCAGTCAAGGCTACCTTTATAAAGTGTGTACATTCAACTCCAGAAAGAAATGTTAATCTTTAAATCGAGGTCCAAATACATGAAAGGTTAAAAAGAACGCTATTTGTTATAACTCGACATAACATGCGAAGTAGATAAAACAAACAAACATGTGTTTAGATCTTGTTTTAGAACGCTAGCAGTCATTCTTGTTTCAGTTGTGGTTTTAAATCGAGTGTGTTGTATCGGTGATTACCTTGGCACTGATGATCTTGCCAAACGGCTCAAAGAGCTGTTTAAGCTTGTCGTCATCCAGATCGTCGCCAAAGTTCTTGATGTAGACGTTGTTGAACTTCCGCAGCTTGTCTCCCAGAAGCAGCAGTCGCTCCTTGCGTGGGATGAAGCGACCGACAAAGCTGTAGAGGCAGACAAAGACATGACAATGGGACAGGTTTTGTAGACGGAAGGGGAAAAAAGGCCATTATATGCCAATATGAACGGTACGCGGGGCGGGGGGGGGGGGGGGGCATTACTATTAGTATTTATATGCCAATCTGAGTACATGGAGGGGAGAAAACGGACATTACTTTATATGCCAATCTGAATGGTACATAGGAGGGAAAAAAGGACATTACTATTTATATGCCAATCTCACTTAATCTGGCACGATCGTATGTGGACAAAGAGGCCAGTTTTTGATCTAGTAGCTCCGAAAGGATGAGATAAAATCGGATATTGTAATTGTAAACATACTATGATCTATGTCACAAGCAATCTCATCGTATCTGATGCAAAAACCAGGCGTATCAATTCCATAGACATCAAAATTCATAACTTCTAAGCTGAAATCCTGCACACCGACCAATGTGCAAAGTGTGGTGGTCTGAATTACCAAGTGTCAAATAACTTCCAAAACCTGGCAACTTACACTTTCTTGCCGTTGAGTAACATGCCGTTGACTTTTTCAATAGACTGACGGGCCGCCTCCTCGGTCTCAAAGTGCACAAACCCATAGCCCTTGGAACCATTCTCATCACAGGCAATCTGACCAAAATAATGTAATAATGCCAGTGTACACCCAATAATATGTGTGGGGTACATATTATACTCTATTAGATAAAATCTCACATCATTTGAAGGCTTCAATTGACTTGATTCACAAACCATACTGCTGCATGTACTTTTGAGATTATTAATACCCACATAAAGTGGTCGGGGGATGGGGGGGGGGGGGGGGCAATCCGCTGTGCACAGAGCCTTGCTTTTATGCATGTAGATTTTATCAGTTTTTAATTATTGACTGTGACCCCCAAAAAAAAAATTCACACAGAGATGCTGAATACACACACACACACACACACACACACACACATACACACACACACACACACACACACACATACACACCCACCCACCCACACACAACAAAGTAATCTTCAAAGTGGCTGTACCTTACAGGACAGAATGTTACCAAAAGCAGAAAAGGTGTCAAACAGGGCTTTGTTGTCGATGGTCCTGTCTAGATTTTTGATGAACACGTTGCCAACACCGGACTTGCGAAGAGATGGGTCTCGCTGAGACCACATGATGCGAATTGGTCGCCCCTTGATGCAGTCAAAGTTCATCGTATCCAAGGCTCTCTCAGCTGGAACAAGAATGGGAAACTATCCTAATCCATTATCTTGATGAGCATTTTAGAATAATGATAAAAAGTCATTTTAAAGGGGCTTTTCAAGGACTGCCAGAGTTCCATCATGATTTTGCCATAATTATTCTGTGTGTGTGTGTGTGTGTGTGTGTGTGTGTGTGTGTGTGTGTGTGTGTGTGTGATTCTTTTTTTCTGTTATCATTATTTGTAACTCTGTATATATTTTTACATTTAACTGCTATGTATAGTTCCACTTTGGGGAAGGAGTGGGTGGGTAGGAGCTGTTTGTACTTTTTGGTATGAGTGTCATTTTGTAGTTTTATCTTGTGAGAGCTTACATGTATGCACTGTGTGTATCCGGCGCTGTGAACGTGCAAGGTTTTGTGTGGAAGTTTTTTATGTGCTATATATAAATTTTCATTCATTCATTCATCATCATCGTAACAGACACGTGAATTTAAAAAAGAAAAGAAAAGAAGAAGTAAATGTGCTCCTAAGTAAAAACAAACCAAAAAAAATCCCATCCTGATCTGAACGTTTTTCGATCACAAAGTTATGCCTGTCAAATCTGAACTTCAGAGCGAGTGTACACATGCATGAATCACAAAGCACGCCACTTGGCATCATATCGTCAGTATGGCTATTAGGCAATACCAGTCTTTCGCATACTGACAAAGAGTCTGATTCTTGAGCCTGTACTTTGGGCAGACAAAGATTTTGACCTGAGAAATGACTGGTGGTGGTGGGGGAGGGGGGTGCTCTGTCTATCTCCTGTGGCTTCCCTTTGCGGCTGTATGCCAGTATGTCTGGAAAGGACATACACAATAGCACTCGGCAATGCAAATTAACTTTGTCTTAGGTCTTACCCACAATCCCACATGTATGGTATCCCTGGCCATTCTCATGGCTGTAAAAACATCTGGATCATATGGTGATTCCAGGTAATTTCTTGGTTTTGAGAGAAGTCTATTCGTCTCACAGTATCTGATTTTCAGAACCTTGAACAGTTCGCCATTTTGTTTCCAGCGCTGATTGTTGATGCGCTTTTGTTTTCATGGGGCTTGGCCATTAACATCCACAGAAACCTCACACCATTTATTAGTGACGGTGGCTGCTCTGAATCAGATCAATGATGACTGCCTCAAAGGAAAACACTGGGGAAACTTCCAAGAATGGGGTGAAACGCATGTGGACTTTTCCGACCACGTACATACAGAATAAGATGCTCTCTCTCTCTCTCTCACACACACACATACACACACACACACACACACACACACACACACACACACACACACACACAGAGCACAGCACATAAGTGAAATAATTTTAGGGGGGGGGGGGGGTCAGAAATCTTGTCTTGAACTGAAATGGACAAAAGAGGACCAGTCCTGTCCTTTCGAATGTCATATTGCAACGCTGCATAACGTGACTTGGCCTTTGAGCTGGCACAGGGGGCATCCGCAAAATTGTGTCGCTTTCCCGGTGGGGTTTGGTGGCATGTGGAACGTGCGTGTGTGGGCTCCGCAAACGCTGTATAACTGTCTGTGGTGGGCTCTTATATTATCTAAAGCGATAAAACTGGCGTAGCAAATCTACTTTCACGATAGTAACGGTCTGCAATCTAGATCGGGATGACGCGAGAATGTTGGTAATTATCTCTTTTCGCCTAGATTCTACTGCTAGCCTGAAGTTGGTACACGCTACTTCAAGCGTTTTCAATGCTGCAGTTCACACTGCAATAACGCAAATACAAGTGTCTGAGGTCTTCTGCGTCGGTAGGCACTCCATAATTACCACCTCTTCACAAATGCAAGCAAAAGAAAGGTGGGGGGGGGGGGGGGGGGGGGAATCGCTAGATCTGCCCATGACCGACAGCATCTTGACTGAATGCCGAGTATTGTCTGACACTGATGAGTTCAAATATATTTTCGAAATAATGACTGATACTACTAATGAGATAAATTAAAACAGAGGAGTCGGAACAAAGCTGACAGAGTCTCAATCCGTCTCAAACCGTCTTACCGTCTGATGACTGCTGAAAGTTGACGTAAGCGTACCCAAGAGATCGCCGGCTGATCATGTCGCGACACACACGAATGGACAAGACAGGTCCTGCTGTGGAGAATTTCTCAAAGAGCATGGCTTCAGTAACATCAGGGTGCAAATCTCCAACGTATAATGATGCCATTGGATAACTGGGAGCCGCTGGATTCATTGTGTCAGGCGCTGAGACAACAGTTTCGTTTCTCCAAAATTTTCGGCTAAATTTTGGAAAATTTTCGACAAATTTCCGATTTTTTTGTAATTTTTGTTATTTATATGAGGACTTTAGACGACGAATAGCTGATCCCCCCTGTTTGACAAGTGATCTGCCATGAAAAAGACGATCAGCGACAGCAACCTGCCCAGTGCGTTGCTTTGCAAATGGCGACAATTTCACATTTCTGATTCTGACAGTTTGAACCGACCGCGGCATGCACTTGGATCTTCCGCGAGAAAAACAGTTAGTTCTGCCGTTAGAAAAGCATTCACTACGTAAAGCGAGCAAAATCTTATCAAAAATTGATTTATATTAATCAACACAATTGCTAACGTCTTGCTGCCTATAACATTTTAAAAGAAAATTTTAAAATGTACCAGCGAGTTCAAAAATCTGAGCGGAAGAATACATGTAAACACAGCGCGTAGCAACTCCAGCGTGACATCATAGATCTAGCACAATTTTGTGTTGTTTACGATGTGATGACGTGTGTATGTTAGAATGCTTTGGGGAGAGGGTGACCCACTGGTCTAGAATACAGTTGGGTAGACCCACAGACATTGAATAATAGAGACTGCTCGCGGGCAACACATTTTAAGGTTGCCAAACGAGAGTTCCGTCCCCTGAACGTACACCCTTCTCAGCGATGTCAATATAAATAATGTACTCTTTTATGTTATTTCAGGGTTCCAGGCGAGATCAATAGATCAAGAGATCTTAGAGGAGGGAGGTGGAGCTGGACCCTCACTTTTGCCCAGAAGAGATCATGAGTAGGGAGGTGGAGCTGGGCTGAGCAAGTTGGACGTCTTTTGCTTTGAGTTGTCCAAGTTGTTCGTCAACAGCGGTGCAACGGACATTGTCTTAGTGATTCTGTCCAGCACAGCAGTTGAAAGAGCAATTGCGCAGTGCACAAGTCGCTGGGCAATGGCGAGGGGACACCGCCTTAACACTTCCATTGTTCTGGCGGCGGTCTACGGTCTCTCCGGTCTTTTTCGGGCGGTTTCCGCGGTCGAGCCAATCACCCTGGCCCCTTTCCCACTCTATCCCCGTCCCTAATAGGTTATCCCGCCTCCGTGGACGTAAAGCAACATAAAAACAAACAAACATGTTATTTCTCCAGATTGGTGCACATAGTCCATTACAGTGCAAAGAAGCACAGTCAAAATAAACGCGCGCGAACACACACACACACTCTCTCTCTCTCTCTCTCTCTCTCTCTCTCTCTCTCTCTCTCTCTCTCTCTCTCTCTCTCTCTCTCTCTCTCTCTCTCTCTCTCTCACACACACACACACACACACACACACACTCTCTCTCTCTCTCTCTCTCTCTCTCTCTCTCTCTCTCTCTCTCTCTCTCTCTCTCTCAAACACACACACACACACACACACACACACACACACACACACACACACACACACACACACACACACACAGAGTTAAGTTAATGAGTCTTATATTACTTAAATTAAAAGTCCAAGGTTTTTAAGTATGCAAAATGACCATCGAAATGATTGACAAATGAGTCACTAGTTTCAGATTT
>OY757556.1:7048830-7081330 GCA_963584105.1 Alviniconcha strummeri
ACACACACACACACACACACACACACGTGTGTGTGTGTGGCAGCTGTTGCTACAATCACACAAACCCAAGTGACATTGCTTCGCCTAACTTTCATTTTTACCCACAGCCTAACTCAAAACAATAATAAGAGTAATAATAAAGAGCATTTACAACGCTCCATCTCTTGATGAGCCCAAAGTGCCGCAGGGCAGCGAGTTATTTGGAAGCCTGCTGCTAATGGGTGATACTTGATGTATAACGAAGTGGTGCCAGTGAGCAGGGTCAAAGTCACAAAACACCCTGGCTACGTTTTTAATCCAGTGCAGGTCAGTTCTGCAAAACACTGAGTTGGATTTATTTAACATGTTTTGACGGCTTCGGGTTCCACGTGCAAGGACGTACGACAAGGACGTGATGTGACCATAGGCAGCTGCCCTCCCGGCACGTGGCTACCCGGCCTGACCTCGCGTCTAGACCAGGTGTCACTCTCCCACTCCATGCAATAAAGCTCCCCTCCCACCTTGACCTGGCGGCTAGGCCACATGTCAGCAATGACAGTTCCCAAATCAGCAAGCTTACGGCTGCTCCCTTCCCGGTCTGCACCTTGCAGTGGGGAATACCGTAGCTGGCACAGTATTTCCTTTCACTCTTATTTCCTGCATGCACATTTGTTCTTTAGTGCTGTACGTACAGAAAATATAAATTTATCCTCAGCCTTTGAAATCATGAGTGTCACTGATACAGGGTGACACACTCAGGTTAGGATTACATCTCAGTGTTCACTTACAATACAATACTGTTTATTTTGTTACGATTGAATGCTGATTTCTTCATCTGCGACAATAATGCTTCAGTGTCAGTCACCGGTATCTCATTGCTTGAAAACCGGAAACCCAACACGCTATTCAAGTGAGATGCGTCACCAGTGACTGACTTTCTTTATAATAATTAGGAGAACTTATTAGCCACAGGCCAGTTTCTGCTTAGTAACAAGCGTAACTGACCAAATTATCTACATCTTGTTGACCCGATGGTCTTTTGGCGCTATTCATTACCGAACTGAAAATCTGCGAAGACTAAAGTTAGCTGCTCAGAAACAGTGGACCGGGTCAGCGAGATCTCCAGGCCGCGCTGCATGGCGCTTCCGGGTGGCCATCTGACTTGAGCCGTCCGCACTGGGCTCTGTCCTGTTAGCTTGCGAGAGAGGTGGTGGCAGACGACCTGTCCGAAAGTCAGTCACTGTTCAGACACTCTGCAGGCTCTTTAATTTAAACGTTGCGTCAACTGCATCGGGTCACGGCTCACTCGGGACGAATCACACATCATACCAGGACGAAACACAAGTCACACAATCACAATAGGCCGGCTCACAGTTTTACACCGCAAGGACAGCGAAAAATAAACAGACAGGGGAGTTAATCAGCGCTCGAAAGACGTCACACAAACACAAAGACCCGAGTCGTTTATGCTCTCATCTGGCATGCGTGTAAATACACGCGGCCCTCCTCCTCGAGGATGTACCTCTGGTGGAGTTCATGTACCTTCAGTATGCCAGGTGAGAGTTGCTGTGGACAACTCAGGTCTTTGTTGTTGTGTTTGTGTGACGTCTGTCGAGCGCTAATTAAATCCCTTATGTGTCGATTTTGCACGAGCGCTCTGGCCCTTGTTCAGTTTCAGACGCGTAGTGAAAAATATCAAACACGTGAGTGCATTTTTGATGGAGTCAAGTATAGCCGTGTGTATCTTGTCACTATTGTGTATTTGCCCTGATATATTAAAGGCATACTGGTTGACTGGCCGTAAAACGCCAAATTACACGTGCATGCACAAGTCAGTGTCTTTGTGGCTTCACTGAGTTGTTTCGTCATCAGTTTCACTTGAGTTTGTAAAAAATGTGAGTAAACTATATAGAACTACTCAAAATCAAAATGAGTGTAAAATGAATAAGGTTACAAAAGGTATACTTTTGCTAACATCTTCATTTTCCCTCGGACTTGGGTACATAACAAAATAATGTTTGCTGAGATAGAGAATCGAGCCGAATCGAAACAACGACTGAAACAAAAACAACAAAACGAAACACTAAAAACAAAACGTGACAAACAAATGTCGACAAGCTGATCCCAAACGGAATTAAAATCCTACTTATCTATATATCAGTATAATTATGCCGGATGGAAATACATCACTGAGATGACCTGTGGATGTGTGAGTCATTACCGTGCCTCCAGGTCAGGCCGCAACAGCAACTCCAGTGCAGGATCCACCGGCCAAGTTCAGCAAAACTACAGCGATACACCAACGAGAAGACAGTATGCCGGCTCAGTACGGTCCCTCCCGATAAACTGTTTCAGTGGTGGAATTATTTCAAAATTAAATAGGCCAAGACTGAAGAAGCCGGGAGTTCACTACTCCGTCGTTTCAACGGCGAAAATAATTTACATCGCTTCAGTCAAAAATCAAACACCACCTTCCGGGTACACTGAGGAGCTACAGTGAGGGGAAGATCTATTTGTGATCCAGTCATTGCCGGCAAATGGTGGCAAACCCGTGCCTGGCTATATTTATACTGATCCACCCGACTTCATTTAGTCACCCGTCCCTCATAAGCCTCGTAGTTTCTGTGGACGTTAAGCACCATGTTTACTTTCATTTAGTCGCCGTTCCGTTCATTCATTTGGTAACCACGAAGTGTAGCAACAGAAACAAACATAATCATCAACAACAAAAGCACGCGCATGTGTGTGTGTGTCAGTGGTGTATTTTCCGTGTCCTGAATCAGACCGAGCAGAAACAGATATGTAACACGGTTCTTGTGAGACTGAGAGACGGGAGCGAGGAGGAGACGGAGAGACCAAGTTAATGTAACAAGCTGAGCAGGGGGCGGGGGGCATTCAGTTGCAGTCAGGAAAGGGGTGGGGTTGCAGGCGGTGAGCGGCATTATTTTGTGGCCAAGACAACGGGAAAGAGCTAGAGAGGGCGCGAGAGAGCCAGAGAGAGAGAGAGAGAGAGTCCGTCCGGTGGCGTGTGCTGCTGCGGAGCTTTGCCGAGGTCACTAGCACCAGCGTCAGACACACAGCAGACGACACAAGTCGCACGCACGGAAAACAGACCGACGTGCAAAATGTAGTGGTGCAAAATTACACGAACTGGCTTCAGGACAGGCGGTTGCCCTTCGGTCAAGTAGCACAGAGAGCCGTGAAGTTTTTTTGTGATAGCTCTCTTCTGCAGTTACATTCCGTTCTGATAGTTCAACATGGTTGATATTGATTTTTATCCATCAGTCAAAAAACTCTGGTCAATTTGAGCAGACGACAGACTATGACCAGGGTACAGATCGGGTGCTGTTTCCAGTCAAAATAACAACATAAGCGATCAGAAAATAATCAGTCATCCTGTGAAAACAAAAACAAAAAACAGCATCATACATAATTAAGATCGACGTCAACGCCAGTCGACAAATCGTTGGACGATGGACATTAAAATGCAAAGTTGTATTCGCGACGATGGCTGCTGCCCGCAACCATGGACCACCGGAAGATGATTCACGCTGAGGCCCCGGATGGTGTATAACCAAAGTAGCAAAGATGGCGACCTCGGCGAGGTCTGCTTGTGTGTAGCTATGCTGTGTGATGTTTCAAAGTGACTTGGAGTACATTATGTGAATGATATGAATTCTTGAACACAGGATATTGTTTACAGATTCTCTGCATACACGGATTTTTAATTGAACTAAAATGGCGAGTGACAAAGTTAAAGTCGCTGTTAGGGTTCGTCCCATCAACAGAAGAGGTGAGAAAATGCTATGTGTTGCATGCTGTGACTGTGTGGGCCTTGTCAGTCACAACTCATCACTTATGGTGTATGGGATTGTTGTCGACAGTGAATGTAACCGCGTGTAAGCACTCGACTAGCCCTCGGTGGTCTTGAATGCGTGTAAAATAAAGCATAAACACTTAGGATTGATTTTTCTGTCTGTGCAGAAATTGACTTGGGGACAAAAACCATAGTGGATATGGAGGATAATCAAACCATTTTGAAACCAGTGAACGATCGGTAAGTGTTTTTATTCTGTGTATTGTGATTTGTATAAATTTTAGGTCACACGGACTGTCTCTCAGTCTCTTCCTCTGTGTGTGTGTCTGTATGTGTGTGTGTGTGTGTGTGTGTGTGTGTGTGTGTGTGTGTGTGTGTGTGTGTGTGTGTGTGTGTGTGTGTGTCTCACAGTCATACACACACACACCACACCACACCACACCACACCACACCACACCACACACACACACACACACACACACACACACACACACACACACACACACACATGTGCATGCATGCATGTGCACACACACACCAGGTATGCATGCAAGTGCCTGCAGAGAGAGAGAGAGAGGTTTCAACAAATTTAAGTAGAACCTGTACCTATTATATTTGTCCTGTACCCATTGTGTACTGTGCTATAGATAAGTCTAGTAATGTAGTAGTGGTACATTTAGTCAATTTACGCATGGCACAGAGAGACACATGCCTGTATACCTTATTGTTTTTTTACTGTTTTGTTTGTAATTTGACACTTTGAGACAGACAAACAAGTTTACCAGTCGCCACTTGATATTATGATTAACTTCACTTTTACTAGTTTTAGTTGTTTATGGGTTTGTTGTAACCTGTAACATATATGAGTTGTTAATGTTTCTTTTCAGCAGTAAAGTGATGTTGATTCCACTTTCAGCAAATTCTAAAATTATAACCTTTTGGGAGAGGCTAGAGAGGAGGGGTGTGTGTGTGTGTGTGTGTGTGTGTGTGTGTGTGTGTGTGTGTGTGTGTGTGTGTGTGTGTGTGCATTGTGTGTGTGTGTGTGTGTGTGTGTGTGTGTGTGTGTGTGTGTGTGTGTGTGTGTGTGTGTGACTGATGTATGTGTTTGCACACCAGAGTGTGTATGTACTCATACATGTGTGTGTGTGTGTGTGTGTGTGTGTGTGTGTGTGTGTGTGTGTATGTGTGTGTGTGTGTGTGTGTGTGTGTGTGTGTGTGTGTGTGTGTGTGTGTTGTAAGTTTGTTACTGGTGAGAGTGCTGGTTTCATATTGTAATGACTAATGTGGTGTTTTGGTTTGTAATGTGAGACAACACTATGTGGCTGACTGGACAAGTCTTCTGACTTGCCTCCCCTATTTACCCTCCTTCACCCTCATTACATTCCTTTTGTGCACCTGTGTGTGCGTGTGTGTGTGTGTGTGTGTGTGTGTGTGTGTGTGTGTGTGTGTGTGTGTATTTGTGTGTGTGTATTTGCATAAGAGGAATGCGATATTATGACTACATAATTTATTATGTGTGAGGTTTTATTGTATACATTATTGTTGATCTTGTTATGAACCGTGTGCTCACCCATGTTGTTTTAAACAAAAAATCGTTCGTGACAAACTAAAGATACAGTGAATTATTGTGTGCTCATCAACAAGCTTTTACTGTTTTAGAGCTTATGGGCGATGAGCGCATACAGTTGGAAAAAAACATACAAATGTACGGCAGACAAACAATTTTGTCTAGCTGACGGTAGATAATAAATGAGATGTAACAAAAAAAACAGCAACAACAACCATGAGAAAATGAAGAAAGAGTGAAAAAAGAAGAAGAAAATCCCCTGAACAGTCACTATGAAAAAGTCAAAACAAATTGTAGTGATAAAACATAACAATGTCAGTAGACAGATTGGCTGGTGGACTAAATACTAATGAGATAGAACTGGAGTGTGGAGACAGAGGGGGATGAGGAGAGGAAAAGATGGTTTGAAGCCATTTTTCTACAGCAGCATTAATTTTTAACAAAGTTCAGAAGGATGTCTTGGCAGTTGGTCATTTGGTAGTGAGATAGGGTGAGATATGGTGCTATAGAAATGACCACTTTTAGCATAAGTATTATTATCAAGTACCAGCTATGGTGTCCTTTAGTTCTGTTTTTGCTTAATGTCCTCAGATGCCAAAAGCATATTAGGGACAATACTATGGTGTCATAGCACTTGAGGAAGATATACGACCAGGTTCAGTTTCTGACATTAGTGAGTGCAGGATACTACAGGCAGTATACAGGTGGTCAACTGGGCTGATAATGGTAACAATTAACAGAGAGTCCTAGAGTACTGTGTGGGCAAGCTGGTCAACAAATTATCTATTAATTTTAATAAATGTTGACTAGTATTAATTAGGTAGCGGCAGCCTCTCATCGCCTATGCGGGAACATCGGAACTTTGCTCAATTTTACTGTATTTCAGTCACTAATTTCTCCACAGTCTCTGAATGTATCCTCTTGGAAATTATATGAATAAAAGGAACGTTTTCTTCGCATTCTTATGGTTGTTTTTATGTTTGCATGCAATGTACCTCGAAAAATCGCCAGTTGATTTTCTGCGGGAGGTATTTGCCGTTTGTCCGGTGCCGATCACGCGGTCCGAGACTTGAACGAAAACAGTCGATGTGTTTATCCGCTCGGTGACAAAGCGATACGCGCTGTACACAGCAATATGTGGTATCACTGGATCGGAAATTGAATGCCGATTCCAGTGGTGTAAACGCCGTGGTCGTTTACAAACATCTCTGGTCGCTAGAACGCATTTTAGTCGGAAACTCGCAAAACAATTCAATTTTAAACCACAAAACTCCCTCAAATGTCTAAAATATCCCCCACAAAATGAAGCTGAATCCGTACCCTTTCGATTGAGGTATGCGGCTAATGGACTGATGACCTGTGGGTCTTTCACAAGCCAATAAAAGACCGCAATAAAGGCGCTTTTTTCAAATTGAGTTCATCCAAGATGGCATCGACCGCGTGGAGTTTTTGTGACTCGATTGCCGAGTTTTGGCACAGGATTCGTGAGTATTCTCTTCACCTGGCTCCAGTTTACTGAATTTGGTGATAGTTTATCTCATAATTTAGCATTTTTATATGATATTTTGATTCATTCTTGCAGGATTTGCCTAAAATCTTACGAATTTCTTGACCGACTCATAGTTCTGTCTTTGTTTACAAATACGACTAACCGGAAGTTGTCGATCACTCGCTTGTTCTCCTAAATATTGCCAAAATACGCCAAAGTGTCACAAAAATAGTCATTGAAATACATTCTCTGATGTCTTCTGGAACAGTATTATTTGGGGGGGACGAACCTTTGACGTAAATTCGTGGCGATGGCTGTTTTCGTGATCAAAATTCATCAGGGGAGGTAACTAAGATGCTGAGAAAACAGTCGACTTCATAATAACTTCTGCACTTGAACTCTGTTAAAAGTCTTTTTCGTTTTTCAACGATCGTAATTAAATTCTCAAACTTTAATAGTATGTTGACCAGCATTTCTAGTTCAAAATTATAAGTGGATTTCTGCTTTGCTAACGGTAGCCAGTCTGATATTGTGATAAGTGATGATAAAATCATAACAGATAAGAGTTAAGGCCTGAGTGATAATGATTATTATTAATTATGCTGTAGGCCGTAGATCATTTTGTCAATGAAGATCAACAGAAACAACAAAACTGTATTGTTGTTTTCCGGCAGATGATGACCAGTTTTCCAAACTGAAGGCTGTTTTCCTGGCAACTGGGAGAGGATGCCGGCAAGACCTTCCTCTGGTTGAAGTGGACAACCGACTGTTAGTGCAGCTACTTCTCCTGAAAGATGAGGGATCCAAGACTTTGGATGAGACTGCATTCTTCCAGCAACTTCTCAAACCAGATCTGGTCAAGACAGTGCTGCTTTCTCGTCTGCGGTATTTATGGTCAACAGACTGAAGGAGCTGTTTGGAGGCGAGCCACTTCCAGAACTTCCACCTCTTCACGGCCATGGCGGCTGCCAGCAGCGATGTCAACAAGTGGAAGAGGAATCTGACCCAGGAGATGTTGACTGAACCAAATGATGAATCAGAACCTGATGAACCCGAGTTTGAAACCAGCTTCAGATTTCAACAGGAGGGTGACATTGTGGCAGTCTACAATGTAGAAGATTTCTTTTTCAGCAAAGTCACCAGGATCATCAGTGAGGAAGAGGCAATAGTCAATTTCTTGGAGAAGGCGGCAGTAAAGATGGAGTTGTTGTGTACAGGTGGCCATGCTCTGAAGATTACACACAAATCTCCTCCGCAGTTGTGTTTGCCAAGAATCTGCAACTTGCACCTTCATCATTGTCTCCAGGGTGTTCATTCTTTGCTGAATCTCGCAGGAATTTATTTGGCAGATATCAAGCACTCAGATGCTATTTACAGTGAAATCACCTGTAGACCGTGTCAACTGACTCCAAATCACAGCCTTGTAGGCCTGTGTGTTCATGGATGATAAAAGTGATACTGCTGTACCATGTTTTCTTTAGCATACACGTCCTTTTTCTGCTGTGAAAAGTGAAGATTTTGCAGACTTTAAGACTAACACTCAAAATAAGTGCAAATGCTGCTGCAAATGTACTTCACACTTAGTTTAATGTACATGCAAAGTTTCATGGCTGTATCTGTAGTAGTTTTCAAGTTATGAGTTAAAGTATGAAAACCATTAGATTTGTCCTTTTTTTCCACTGTGAAAAGTGAAGTTTTTGCAGGCTTTAAGATCTATCACTCTCAAAATAACTGCAAATGTTGCTGCAAGTGTACTTCACACTTAGTTTAATGTACATGCCAAGTTTCATTGCTGTATCTGTAGTGGTTTTCAAGTTATTACCAGTTAAAGTGTGGCAACCCACATATTTGTGTTTTTTCCGCTGTGCAAATTGAAGATTTTGCCAACTTTAAGACCCTGTAACTTTAAAAGTAAGAGTCAGAGCTGCTTAGAAAAAAATAAGTGCAAAGACTGTGATAAACCCTGCTTGGAAATCCGTTGGGAAAGCTGTCATTGCCATATGTTACCCACTGTGTGGTGTCAAAAGTGCTCTTTCATGCAAATTGGCAAGCTCAGAATTGCTTTTTGGAGCAACTTCAGCCCTCTGCCTATGTTTTATCTTTCTTTGCTGACCATATGATTTAGCTGTGACAAAGTGCAACCAAGGTATACTTTTGAAAAGTGTAAGTATTTGGATTCTCCCATGTTCATGAGAACCACTATGGGGGGGTAAATTTGAGAAAATGTAATAAACTGTTTATTGTCGCACAAAACTGTATTTTCGAATGGCTATATCTTTGGAACTAATTAAGATAAACAGTTGTTTTTTTTTCCATTTTCTTGTATCAATATGGCCTGTCTGAAAATGCATAAATTAAATTGCTGTTGTAAAATTTAAATTTTGGCTGCCGCTACCTATATTAATGCTGTTGAAACATACTAGCACTGGCATTACTATTACAGTTATTAGTAGTAAATTACTTTAGTACTATGCACCTGGAACAGCACAGTTCTGGTTTCACTTTCAGTTTAATCTGCTGAAATCAGATTGAGTGTTGCTCAGTGTGTACTGTGAGTGTGTATGTGAGTGTGAGTCATGAACTGTAACAAGTGATAAACAGTTGATAAAATGTTTGTTGGTGGGACTTTGTTCCCAGCTCCAGTTCTACTCATAATGTCATAATGTACTTGTTAAACTGATGGTTTACATTTCCAACTAGAGACATAACTACTAAACTAGCAATAATTAGTATTAATAGTAACATTAACATTTGTTTTTTAGCACAATGAAATTATGGGTACAGTTGTTGTTGTTTGTTTAATTTCTTGTTTGTTTACACCATACAAATTGTAATTGTATTTGACTGAGTGCCAAAAGGTGCACAAATGGGGGGTTGGATTTTTGACTGTCAATAAAATCTGTTTCAAACACTTTGTCTTGTTGTTGCTTTGTGTGTGCGTTCATAATTGGTCAGTATCACAGTGGAAACAATATGAGCTCCAGATCTGGAGCAGCTGGAGAAATATTATTTTTTGAAAGTGAAAAGCGCCACAAAATTCGACTCCTGAAAACGGACACGCTCACGGTGAGTGCTTTCAATGCTTTCATTGACATACATGATGAATCAAAACATTACCTCAATCACCGATTTGCACAGAGGAGATATCGCTTTACACAGTGCATATAAAATCAATTATCACCAAGTTTTGTTTTGGGAGTTAGACTTAGAGGCTCTGAAATGTCCCTCGATCAAATGTTGTGTGTATTGAAATGTTTCATGACCAGCATCCTCAGACAATCTAGTGAAGATCTTGTAAAATCAGTTGGATTTTTGCAGTTAACTGCATGATTAGCAGCACAGTGATGCGGGCTTGTTGTAATGTGTAATGTTCGACATACTGTCACAAATCACACCGAAAGTCAAATTTCTCAGGAACGAGAGCAGCACTGGTGGATGACTTCACATGTGTTCATTCAAAAAAATGCATTACTCACTCACATCCTGTCAACTTTATTTTTTAGTACTTCTGTCCTCTTTTCTTGCACACCTTTTGGCATTAAGTCATTTGTAATTTGTATGGTGTAAAAAAACTAATTAAAAAAACACCTCACTGTACCCATAAGTGTATAGTGTTAAAAACAAATGTTACTGTTACTATTAATGCAGTATTACAGTGCAGTATTATAATGAGTATTGTATAACATTTCACTTATTACACAGTTTACACAAGTTACATCTTAATACTCTTACTTTGCTCTATAGATCAAAGTGTAAACTAGAAGAAACCAAGCAAGTAATTGATTGTTGAGGTGTTGTAAATTTACATAGCTGGAAGACCTTAAATAATGGTCAATCCAGAGAGACAGAGAGAGGAAGAAAAAGGAGAGAGAAGAAAGTCCCACTCCCTTCATAAAGAGCCTGTTTGGTGCATCAGCATATAATTATAATAAAATATGTTTTACAGATTTCTCGTGACCTGTTCCTCACCACAGTGTGCTGGATCATTCTTCATTGCGTCATTGCTACTAGTATTGTCCTATAGCTCTATAGACACAATCCATTGTGCTGTTTTATGAGCTAAAGCTGAAGACTGGTAAATTGTTACGCAAAGTGTGGAGATGGACTCAGTGACATACAAAATGCTGACCTTGACTGATAATAGATTGTTGTTCACATTATATACTAGTAGTCTAATAGATGTGTATATATATATATACACACATGTATGTACACATAGACTGTATTTTGTAATGTTTGTACTAATTTGTATCCTTTACAGGTTTTTGTTATATATTATATAATATAACTATATGCCAAAAGGTGTGCAAAAAAAGAGGACAGAGGTACTAGAAAATAAAGTTGACAGCATGCAAGTGAGTAAAGCATTTCCTGAGTGAACACATGACATGACATGTGAAGGCATCCGCCAGTGAAGGGAGAAGGCAGTGATGCTCATAGTTGGGAGAAATTTGACCTTTCAATGTGATTTGTGACAATATGTTGAACATTACACATAACAACAACCCCACATCACTGTGCTGCTAGTCAGGCAGTTAACTGCAAAATGCCAACTGAACTTACAAGATGTGATTCACATGAGTATTACCAAGTGAACTGTTGTTGTTCTGTGTCACACAGAATAGCATGATTTGTTGCAATGGATAACGTTCAACATACAGCCAATCTTGAACATTTTTAAAGGAATAAAAAGCAAAAAAGTTTGTAACATGAACAGTTATTCTTTAATAGAACAATATGTGACAAGGAAGATTTGATTAAAAAAATAAAAAATCTTCAAGTTTTCTTGAGACAAACAGCAAATGATTAACAAATATGTCAGACATTACTATTTTAACAAGATGTACAATGTTGCTTGTTTCTTGATGAAAATGATAATAGAAGTTTTTATTACTGTAAAGTATAAGACACATAACTGTTTCCATGTGAACAGTTTTTGCTGTGTTGCACAAAATAGCATATCTAACTTTGTTGTAGTGGTTAACATAATGTTAATGACACAACTTGGTACTTTGTTTTTCATAACAAACGAAGTAATACTTTTTATTTAACAAACAAGTAAGTGTTTTGTAACATACAAAATGTAGCCAGAAAGAGTGAGTGCAACTTTTGCTGCTTTTAGGTGTCACAGGAAAACACACGCAACCTGTCATCCTTGCCTTTCTTGGTCATGTTGACTCGGGTGCCTAGGACAAAAATAGTTGAATAGTTAACTTCAAACTGAATGAATTAATAATAAATAATAAATAAAAAATATTACTGAAAGATCATAGCCTCATGAATAATGCTAGTAAAAGAGCTGCACCTTCCATTTTTAGAACTCTGGAAGGCAGACAGGTATGGTAACTATCATTATGTCAAACGTTATTATTGCCACAGCTCGTGTTGTAATCGTAATGTTCAACACCTAACTATGACTTTAGCTTCCAAAAATTCAAATTGTCTACCATATATGGTGATCTGTTTGCAGACATAATTTGTAAACAAAATGAATTGTGTTAGGTGCAAGCAAAAAATGTAAAGCATACGATCAGAATAAATATATAATATAATTATACTGCTTATAACCATTCTGCTGTCAAACATTATGATTTCAACACGCACCCATGTTGTAAGAAACTCAGTGAAAACAAATTTACGAAAGCACCTGCACAAACTTCAGATCGACAGCATAACAAAAACTTGCATTGTATGCTTACATTCCAATACTTAAAAGATTCAGCATATATATGCCAGTATAAATATCATCATATAACCGTAAGATTTGACTAAATATCTGATGAATGTTTAATTTATGTCGAACATTACGCCTTTTACAGCCTTCAAAAATATAACCACACACCTTTTGCATGTCACAACATCTCTTCTGTGCGGCCAGGTGCTCAAAGCAAATGACCCAGATGTGTAACATGACTACCCAGGTGTAGTACAAAAGCAAAAAAACTTTTTTTTCTCCCTTTTGCTGGTTTAATCTAACACAATGTACCACAGTGATGGGGGTAAAGTTTCAGTGAAAGAGAAAGTCAGGTCTTCACTGGACTGTCTACGGATGCTGGTCATGAAACATTTCAACACAATTTAAATTTGATCGAGGGACATTTCAGAGCCTCTAACTCCAAAAACAAAACTTAGTGATAATCGATTTTATATGCACTGTGTAAAGCGATATCTCCTCTGTACAAATCAGTGACTGAGATAATGTTTTGATTTATCATGTACGTGAATGAAAGCATCAGAAGCACTCACCGGTAGCATGTCTGTTTTCAGAGGTCGAATTCTGTGGTGCTTTTCACTTTTAAAAATCAGTATTGCACCAGCAGCTCCAGATTTGGAACTCATATTGTTTCCATTGTGATATTGACCAATTATGAATGCACACACAAAGCAACAACAAGACAACGTGTTGGAAATGGATTTTATTGGCAGTCATAACCCCACCCCCCACAATGCGCACCTTTTGGCACTAAGTCATATACTTATAGTGTTAATAGTACAATTTGGTACAATGGCAGTTGGGACCCACTTAACTGTTCCAGTTTAGACAAACTGCATACTGACATAAGGATTTTTTTCTTGACAACTATTATGCTAAGAAAAGAAGATCAAAATTTCTTCTTTACAGCACTATCACTAGTATTAACAGTAATACCCAGGCATGTGAAAAACAGAAGTAACAGAAACTTGTCTTGGTATACAAAAATTGGTAACTGCAGTTTTTCACTTTGTCTTAAGTTACTTTTACTGTTTCAGTTAACTGCCTCTTGTCTGTTTTACTCTTATTCTTACCAATGGAAGATTTTTTTATTTTTTTTAAATATATATATATTTTATTATTATTATTATTATTATTATTTTTTTTTGGGGGGGGGGGAGAAAATGAAGACTAAGAGTAAGAGGGAACTATTGCACTTCAATATCATGAGAGGGTTTTACATACCCCCAGGCAGTTTTATATACATTCAGACAGCCTTCTGCCAGGAGAACAATCTTTGGTTGAGAGATATATATTCTCTAGTCTGTTTATAAATACTTTATTGATTGGTAAGTTCTGGGTGAAGAGCTTCACTCCACTTCCTCTCTGGACTTGTTTGCTGGTCCTTGGGGGCAAAGTCAGTGCTCACAGTGCAAGTGCTTGTGACTTTGTTGACAGTGACACAGCTTGGTAAACTTGTTTACAAGTGTAGTTTAACCGTGTGTGTGTGTGTGTGTGTGTGTGTGTGTGTGTGTTTGTGTGTGTGTGTGTGTGTGTGTGTGTGTGTGTGTGTGTGTGTGTGTGTGTGTGTGAGAGAGAGAGAGAGAGAGAGAGAGAGAGAGAGAGAGAGAGAGAGAGAGAGAGAGTTTTTTTGAATGTGAATATAGTCTATCTCAGATACTATCTATCTCCTTGAGAGAGTTTTTTTGAATGTGAATAAAGTCTATCTCAGATATCTATCTATCTCCTTGTTGAATAACCAGTGTTCAAAGTCCAGTAGTAGAGAGAGAGAGAGAGAGAGAGAGAGAGAGAGAGAGAGAGAGAGAGAGAGAGTTTGAATGTGAATAAAGTCTATCTCAGATATATCTATAGATCTCCTTGTTGAATAACCAGTGTTCAAAGTCCAATAGTAGAGAGAGAGAGAGAGAGAGAGAGAGTTTGAATGTGAATAAAGTCTATCTCAGATATATCTATCTGCTTGTTGAATAACCAGTGTTCAAAGTCCAATAGTACTGTACATGGATTTCTTGCACACAGTATCCACAGCAAGGTCCACATAATCTGTCAGCTGACTCAGTGTAAAATTTTGCTGATTTAGTGATTAGGACGCTCATCCCAATTTGGAATGTGGGGATGTTCCATTGTTTGCCTGTGTACCTCCACATCCATGAGTCCTCGGAAAACCGCCACAGTGGTTTGTCCAAATTGATGGGTAGCGTGCAGATGTTAGAATGTCGCTAGGCAGCAGTTGTTCTAGTTTGTCTGCTAAATTAGGTAGAAATTCTGCCTGGTTTTTCATTGACTGGAAACTTTTGTTTAACTTGCCTAGGGCTCTCTCTCTCTCCCCCTCTCTCTCTGTCTGCCCCCCTGTCCCTCCCCCCCCCCCCCCCCCCCCAGGGGTTCCTCGTTAGCTGACTTATGCTTTACAGTGTAGAACATTGTGTAGTGTAGACAGCCGGTGGTCACATTGCTGACTTATGTATAGTTCCACATGGTCACCTCTATCCTGCTCCTATGTCTTACGCCACTGGCTGACAGCCATTTTCTTTGGCTGTTGGAGTGTGAGCACTGTTGAGTGGGTGGGTACATTTAATATTATATCAGTTTATAAGTAACATTAACCATGGTCTCAAGAGGAAGCACTGTCACAGTGTCAGTGCAGGGAACATTGTCCATGCCATGACCACTTCAGCAGTCAGATCGACTGGGATTGGAACAGATTGTGTAACGGATTACACACATGACATGGTATGTGTTCCAGCAAGCAAATCATGGGGCAGGGGGAGGGGTTGACACTGTGTTTATTGGGGATGGGGGGGGGGGGGGGGGGAGGGAGGGGGGAGGCTTCAGTACTGTAGTAGCTTTAGGGAGTTTACTGTAAAAGTTTTATCATTTTGCACTGTAACTACTAAGCTGCTCCATAAGTCCATTGTGAGATTAAGACTAATAACCGAGTGAACACACTTTATACAGTGATGATGTGAGACAGGGAGCAGTCGTACTAACTAAGTGCAATTTAGTACACAGATTTGGATTATAAAGTGTATTATTATGGGTTGCTGTACCTAACCCATGGAGAACTATCCATGGCTTGCTGATTGGGACCAGTGCAAGCTGTTCTAGATATGTACTACCAGTACCGCCAAATGTGACTTGATTGACTGATTGTTCTCCCAGTAAAAGTGGGCCAGCGACCTTTATTCATTAAACCATCAAATCAGATCAAATCTCCCCACCCCACCCCCACCTCCCCACCACCTAGCCCCCATCAATCTTCCTCCGTTTCCATAACTGGTTGCTTTTCTAATTAATACTTCAAGAATAACCCTGCCATTGTACCAAAGCCTTTCAATCATAACTGAAACAGGTTGTCATCAATGGCTTATTGTCAGTGTATACTCACTTGATTGGAACATAAAAAAAAAAAATATAATGAGGACATTCTGGACACTGTGTTGAGCTACAGGTACAACAATGCCTAGAAGATTTAATTACCAAGGGAAATGAACCAGCTTTGTCAAGCTGTAGATCAATTATTCTGCTTGCAGGTGTTACAGTTTATAACGCTTGTTGCGTGGAGAACTATACCAGCACAGTAGCAGTAACACATCCATACAAGTACTGTGTACAGGCTATAGTGGAATGATGGCATTGGTGCGAAAGATGTCGTATAAGTTGGGACAAAACGTCAGTGAACAATGTTATGGCACTTTTCCTAGTTTTCTACTTTTTAGTACTTGTCGCCAGTGAAGAAATACTGGTGGGTGAGGAAATAGATGAGAATGACGTCAGTACTTGTCAGTGAAGATACAGTCACTGAGAACCAGTGAAGAAATAGTTACATGACAGTGACGTCAGTACTTGTCTATGAAAAAATGGTCATGTGAGAATAACATGGGTTTATGGGACATCAAACTTGTCTTGTCAGTCTGATCAGCTTCATGCAGTTCGTCACTGATGGCACCAAAAATAATAATGCAAAGATTATGTTACCTTGGATGATATGATCAACTCTAGTAGTATTGTAGTAATGTCATTGTTGCTGAATTATGATATTAACAATACTACTCGTAAAGTTTATCCAATTTATGATCAAAGTAATGTCAAAGTTACTGGGTTAGTTCTAAATGTGATACCCATGGAGGTAGTCCCCCCCCCCTTCTCTCTCTCTCTCTCTCTCTCTCTCTCACACACACACACACACACACACACACACACACACACACACACACACACACACACACACACACACACACACACATTTGCAGTCACCCTCAAAAGTGGGCTGTATAATCACAGTTGCAGTCACACTCAGTAAGAGTAAATGCAGTGTTTGGACTTCAAAAATCTTTTGATTCTCTGGACTGGAAATGTATGACTAAGGCGTTGAAAGCATGTCGATTTGGTGGTGATATTTGCAGATGGATAGCCACTTTTTATAGGATTAACTCAACAGTGATAAACTTCATCATGGTTCTCTATTGAACACAGATGTAGGCAGGGCGATCCATATTATGCATGGAAATACTAGCAACAATGATAAGAGAAAACGTTGACATTAAAGGAATATGTATAAATGAGGTAGAACATAAAATTTTACAATTTGCTGATGATGCACAATTGATGAATGATGGTGATAAAATGTCATTTGAAAAATCATTAGATACAATCGAAAAGTACGGGAAGGTATCTGGTTTGTTTTGAATACAAATGAAACACAGGCGATCTGGCTTGGAAGCAAAAGACGGTCACAAATTAAATATATATGCCACACTTGAAAATAGTTTGGAATCCTAGTCAATTCAAAATATTAGGGGTGTGGTTTACACAAGACCTGAAAGATTGCGAAAAAAAGTAATTATAGCAAAAAGTTTTTTGAAGTGAAGGCATTGTTCAACATCTGGTCAAAAAGACTTATTACCCCACTATTGCTATTTTGAAATCTCTGATACTGTCTAAACTTGTACATCTTTGGATTCTACTGCCAGACCCACCAGATGACTGTGAATAATCTGCAGAAAATGTGTTTTAAATTTATCTGGAATAATAAACAAGACAAAATAAGTCGCAAAACTGCCATAAAGTGTGTAAAGAGTGGAGGCTTGGGAGTAGCAGATATAAGGAAATATATTTCAGCCCTGAAGATTATGTGGATAAGAAAGCTAAAACAGACAAAGCACAAATGGAAAAACATAGCATTAGTAACTAATCCTTTTATTATAGGTTTAGAACAGTGTGGTCCAAATTTGTATAGCCAAAAGGCAAAAAGTAATATATTTTGGGAATATGTTTCTAAGTTATAGACTGCTTTATTACAGAATTGAACCCCAAAATACTAGTGAGCTTCTTGCTGAACTGCTGTTACATAACGAACGAATTAAAATAGGAAACAGGGTTATTTCGTACACACAGTGGATTGAAAAGGGTGTCTACAATCTCGCTAATTTTGTTGGAAACACCGGAAAGCTGTTAACATTTACAGAGTTTAGAAATAAGTATGGCATTTATATGGATTTTGTAACTTATTCAGGCCTGATATTATCACTAAAAAAATACATTTACAAAACAAAAATTCAAGTTGATGACAGTAGTCCATCAAATACAACTGTAGCATTGAGGACAATATATTCCATAACAAAAGGTATGAAAGCTTACTCGAACATACTGAACAATAGTGATTGTAACCCATGCAAAATGGAAAAAAATGTCATATTGTAATGTGTGTTGGAAGTCTTGCTTTTTAAAAATACATAAAATTGACGACATTAAATTAAAGTGGTTGCAAATGAGAATTGTCCATCGGTTAATTGCAACGAATGTTGTACTGAAGAAAATGGGTATTATAAACTGTGAACAATGTACATTTGGTGATGAAAAGGATTCTGTTGAACATTTCTTGTGGCAGTGCTACTTTACCAGATGCTTTTGGCAATTATTAGAGAATCTTATCAGCACAGGTTGTGAAACTGCATGTAATATTAAGATTACAGAAAAATGTGTATTGTTTGGAGTAGACAGCACAGCTATCTATTACTGACAAACATTTTGACCTAATTATTCTATTGGCAAAGCAGTACCTTTATCAATGTAAATTTGAGCAATCTGTACCGCTGGTCTCTGTGTTCAGAAAACAACTTCTTCTAAGACATAAGTCAGAAGAATATAACTTGAAAAACACATTTCAAGAAAATGCCTTAAACACACGATGTCATGTTATAAACCTCTTTTGCTGAAGGACTAATGATTTACTCGAACAATTGCTACTGCTTGGATGCTACTTTTTGTTGTTGTTGTAAATAGCTGCTTAGTTGTGTCATTCAACCTTCTTTGTTTTTGTGGGGGGGGGGGGGGGGGGGGGGGGTTAGGGGTGAGGGGTGTATTTACTTTTGGGTTTGATTTTTTCTTTTCTTGCATTTGTTTATTTGTGCATATGCACACGTGTGTGTGTGTGTTTGTGTGTGTGATGCCTTGTAGCTGTCTTTGAGTGAGTAACTGTGACTTATGGTGCGTTTGTTATTTTGAAACAAACTGAATAAAAAACAAAAAAGTAAAGTAAAAAGAAAAAAAGAAGAAAAAAAGAGTAAATGTGGAGGCAATAACTGCAGGAGTTGTGTGTTAGACTTGTACTCTTGTGTTACGCACAAGACTTTTAAGAAGTATTCTTGGTGTAAAACCCCTAGCTACAGAAAATGACAAACCTTTCATACACAGATCTATCTGTTTACACAGTTACCAGTCAAGATTGTGTGTACAAAAGATTGAGAAAGAGCAAAAGCACACACACACACACACACACACACACACACACACACACACACACACACACACACACACACACACTCGCATGCACGCACGCGCACAAGAACAATGAAAAATAGAAGAGGCTGATTTGTTTGCTGTGGGAGCGTCTCTTACTCGACAGTGCGATCGAGTATCTGTTCTACACTGTTGTATAACATAGAGAGGACCTTTCTGTATTCCACCAAGCGGACTGACTCGTCTGGTAGGCATAAGAACGACCCTAAGTGCCACTAAACTGCATTTGTAACAGCGCCGAGCCGTTTGCCTGGATACATTCTGGCTCCGTATTCGGGTACTGTGGAGCGCGTCAGTGGTGTGAAGCTAAATCGTTGTGTAGTGACACACAGAGACGGGCCATTAGACTTAATGAGCTAGGTCACGGCGGGTCACGAGATCGAAAGCGTGGCTGGGATGTACAAAAATGACGACACTTGTGAGCCTCGCCGGCTTTCGATGGGGTTTACTTTGGTGACCTTTGCTCCTTGGAAATGGTCCTTGGGGTAATTGTATACATGTACAGAATACAGCAGTGTGTAGAACTGTATATACAGAGTGCAGCTGTACAGCCGTGTAAAATGTATATTTATACATGTGCACCCAAATCCAAGCCTTCTCTGTCAAGTATAGA
The DNA here is from genome assembly GCA_963584105.1 of Alviniconcha strummeri. Classification (NCBI taxonomy): domain Eukaryota; kingdom Metazoa; phylum Mollusca; class Gastropoda; family Provannidae; genus Alviniconcha; species Alviniconcha strummeri. The sequence goes on from OY757556.1 coordinate 7,068,804, forward strand.
CGAGCCAGTGTTCTGCTTCTCCTTTACTTCTTTTTTATGCCTCGAAATTCGGATTAAAATAATATAAGCGTACTGTCACTTTGCGCCGGGCAACTTCAGATAACGTGCAACAGGGAAAGAATGCTGTTTGCTCTTGATTGAGGAAAATTCCCATGTGCGTGCAGAGTGGAGACGGGGGAATCGGGAGAGGGGACGGTGGCCGGCCGGGGTGGGGTATGAGGGCGGCGCTGTCTGGTGTCAACTGGTATGGGTCACCAGGGTGTGATGTAGTTTTGGTCAGCACGCTCCCTTCGACGGCATCAGCGAAAGTAGGCCCTTTCCAACTTTCAACATTCCCGCCTTCGTCTTTCTTCTCCCCCCTCCTCCTGGCCTTTGGTTCTTGCTTTTGTTCTTGTTCAGGAGGAACTGCGGACGCAGAAATTAAAGGAACCTCCACACTCACGTCGATCCACGCGTGCATTACGCGCACATACCCAGTCATCTTTATAGAAGGTAGTTCACACAAGCTAGTAAGCAGTAACATAGTCTGCTTACCTCTGTGCATGATGTCGTTTTTGTATTACAAGGAAGTATTCAGTGTTTGAAGTTTGGAGTCTGGAGATGAAGAGCGGAGGAAAAAGGGGGGGGGGGGGGGGAGCACGGTTGTTAGGTTTGATGAGACTGATGCTCCAATTGATTGGTTCCCGTATCAAAGGGCGTCACTGTGACAGCTCCACTCCCACTCCTACCCGCAGACTCCCGGGGGACGGCCGAGAGGAAGACCGTGCGGGGCGGAAAAAGGATTGGAGAGAGAAGCGGAGACTATTGATTTGACATCCCTGAGCATGTTCTCTGATCAGGCTGCCCGCTTTCTCGCAGCCATTGCCTCCTGAAGCTCTGTGGTTTTTGTCGGCGTGGCGCGCCCGCCGGGGGCAGAGCCCTGGGCCGCCACGGGGAGTTGAGACATGGGGCGAGATCGAAAAGCCGCGCTTTGGGGGCTTCGGAAGTCGCAGGCAAGGACTGCAACTGTACCGGCCACGCTGATTGGTGGAGATGAAGTGGGAAAGAACTGGACGATGAATACCCACGAGAGCTTTGTGAAACTGAAGTTGACCCCTTGCCTAGTTCCTTTCTTGACATGCGCTGACCCCAGAGTTGAAGTAATAGGAGCAGTGGCTTCGGCGTGCTCGCCATGTTCAGTATTCAGAACTAGTTTCGTTTTCGGGCTGTAATTTGCATTGGTATTACTAATGTATGCATAGGCGTGGATGGATTAAAAAAGGACAGCTTCAGACAAAAACAAAACAAAAACTATTTTGTAACTTCTTTGTGTGTGTTTAATATTATTCATTGTCCTACCAGTCTAAACAGTGCATAATGAAAGTTCAGAAGTGGTTACAGCGCCGCACGAAGGAGACGAAACAGAGACACTAGAGATCAGACACACGGACAATGGGAAGGCAAGCAGACAGACAGAAAACAGCTATCTAATCAGACAAAGAAACCAGCAGAAGCAGCACAACAGAACTAAAAACACCAAACAAACAGACACTCATTGGAACAGTGAGCTATTAATGTAAGTTCTGACTTTTTTTTTCTTTCTGCTCAGTGCCTGTATGTAAATTCGTGGTGCTTCCGCTCTCAGAAATCAGAGTTCAATTTGAGATCGTTACCTGGTTAACAGGAAACGTCACGTGGACTTTGAATGAGGCCATTCTGGTACGGAAATCAGTGTTCACTTAGAGATCGTTAGTATTAGTATTAAGGAAACATGCCATAGACTTTGAACGAGGCCATTCTGACCGTACGGAAATCAGTGTTCACTCAGAGATCGTTGCCCTGCTTAGTAACAGGAAACGTGAACGAGACCATTCTGGTTCGCGCTCTGGGTGCATGGACTTCCTTCCCACAGCAGTGAGATAACCAGTACGGTAGAGTTTGTACTTGGCGTAAATTTGATGACATGCACAGAGGGTAAGACACCTTCGTCTCCAGGTGGTTGTAAATATGTCAAGCACAAACTCTGTAAACTCCTATTTTCGGAAACAGTGGTGGTTTTAAGGTTCATCTGCAAAGTCGAACGTTTGGTTTAGTCTGATATAGTGATATTTAATAATTAATAAAAATCCAAAATGTTAAATCCCTGAAAAGCGACGAACGATAAAAAATTGAACTGAATACACTTGCCATAATGTACATCGAAATAAAGATTGTTATCAGTTTAACATACAACTAACAAGTAATGTATGCGTGAATCTGTAAGGGGTTTATTTGATTGTTTTGTAATGTTGGTCTCCTTGTGTTCGTTCGCGTGAGTTTGTAACATACATACTGTCCAAACTCTTCAGTGTAATTGTGCTTTCATGGGAAGTTTGTAAATGCCCTAGGCTCACACGAAATGGGCTCACATAGTCATTATTGCTGTTATTATTATACATTGTTATTAATGTTAGTGGTGGTGGTAGTAGTATGTTGTTTTCATACATCCAGCCTTTGTTTGGAATAGCACTAGTTAAATTCAGTGTCCGTTTTCTTTCTTTCTTTCTTTTTAGTTTTAGTTTTTTTGTACATTTTTTTTATTTATTTTTAGCTAGTCTGTTGAAGGTTGACATTTTATTGTACATGCGCATGCAGTGGCTTCCACGGCACTGAACATATCGGTAATAAATAAATTACACTAAAAAATAAAGAGAGGAAAAAAGTTCCGAATCGAAAAGTTGTGTTCAATACTCGTCTTTTTCTTCTACTTTGATGCTAATTTTTCCCCATACCATTCTTTCCGTTGACCACGGAAGGATCCCTTGCTTACTGGCGCTTGTTCTGCAGAACGCAGGCAAGCGGGCAGAAGAAGAAGCGGAGGGAAAGCGCGGTTGTATTTAGCGCAGACCTGTCATCAATCACGTTGGGAGTTTGCATGGTGAAAAAACATTAGTGTCGGGGGGAGAAGGATGCAGAAGAAAGGGGAAGGCGTGGACTGGGTGTGATTTGTTACGAAATCACCGTCGTTTCTGTCAGCCTCTGGGACTGGCAGAAGTAGGTTTGGGAGGATATTTCTCCATTTGTTACTTAACACGTCGTGTTCGGTCAAGATTTATAGCTCGGGGGGCAGACCGGTGCAGTAATGAAGTTTATGCTTGTGTGTTTGACAGTTGTTGTTTGCCTGTTTGATACCGATCGCATCGTTCCGTATTACTTCCAAAGGTTTGTTGTTGCTGTTTGATACCGACCGCGTCGTTTCATATTACTTATGTTTGATGTTGTTTGCCGATCGCGTCGTTCGGTATTACTTAGGCTTTTGCAGTTGAGTGAGCCGATCACACCGTGCTTCAGTGCTCGTAAGTTGTTAGTGTGGTACAGTCATCCCCTGTCTGAATACCCCCCTCCCCAAGGTCTCGGTCTTCATGTTATAACACAGAGTTCGTCATGTACAGGAGCAATTTCACTTTTCCAGTAATTTAGCAAGGTATGTAAAGAGTACAGAAAACAATGTAACACTCATCTATGGACTATGTGTACAGTTTTTCGGCTGTTAATTAATACTAGTACGTAACAAACGTCTTCCGGTTTACAACCACGGTTTATTAACGGTCTGTAATTTGTAGCTTACATAACATGGGCTGCATCCTCCCTTTCAGCCGCGCACAACTGGAAAGAGGGAAGAGCCCGAGTGGAGAGACTTGCTTGCACGTTACGAAGTCTGCCTTTGCCTGCAGCGTTGTGATACATGTGTGGGGAAATTCCAGCACTGACTGTTTTGTTTGTCATCTTGGCACCGACTCCTCACAGAATGTGCTGGCTGCTGGGTTTCATGCCCGCGATATTCACATTTTGTAGCCTTGAATTGAGACTGTGTTGTGTTCTCTGTGTGTGTGTGTGTGTGTGTGTGTGTGTGTGTGTGTGTGTGTGTGTGTGTGTGTGTGTGTGTGTTTGCGCGCGCGCGCGTGGCTATATATATATATGATAAAAATCAAAGAAAAGCAACAAGTTGGCATAAAAGTTCCCAAATTTTCGGCTGACGCCTTCCTTGGGGGTTTATTCTTAACAACTGAACGTGGGTAAAAACAGTTCACACAAGGATTCTAAATTACCAGGTGACTAAAACTCGATCAATAAAACAAAAACAAAAAAACGACTAAGACCGAACTAACTGTTCACAAAGAGTCCAACTCGGCTTGTGAGTCGTACCCCCACCCCCATGCTTTGCACTGACGCACACACACTACCCTCACCCACTCCCATTACCCCTTTCTCTATCGTGCTATCCGTCTCTGCCCGCGCCACCCCCACCGTATTATATGTAATATAATACACACACACACACACACACACACACACACACACACACACACACACACACACACACACACACACACACACACACACACACTGTTTACTGCTGAGAGAGAGGAAGGAAGGAACTTGGTTTTTAACGCCCAGTCAACCATGACAATGATATCAGGGCGGAGAGGGGGGGGGGGATGTTCGTTGTTGGTTGACCGTTAATCTTGATTTTGTCTTCACGTAATTGAATTGATGATTTTGAAAGTTCAGTTCAGGCTCAGATTAAAAGATTAAAGTGAGGAGTCGTTTGGTGCAAGACCCTAACTGAGTAACTGTACCAAATGGGCTGTTGGAGAGTTCCGTGTGAACCAGATTGGTTGCTGTGGAACATTACGCCTCACAGAAAAGCTTTAAATGTAAATGCGTCGTCTCATAGGAACTCTAGGCAAAATCGATTTTATTTTCAGAAACCCGGAATAATTTCTACTCACCCAGGCTTCACAGTGAATGAACTGCTCAACATAGAGTGGAGAAAGTGTCTGTCAGTTTCACGAACGCATTCGTGGGCGCAATCTAAATTTTTTAATTTGGCCGGGAAAAGTGGGATTGATCTGACGATTGATCCTGCCCTCTTACACTTCGGCTCGGTGTCACAGTGCTGCTGATTTGACGAGGACCTTTTTTTTTTTTTTTTTTACCCGCCCCTCTCCACTGTAAAGATGTTGAAAGGGGAGGGGGACGGCGGGAAGCATGGTGGTGGTATATTAGAATCGCTTGTCCGTTTGTCAGTGTGTCTAGATTGTGTCCAGACCGTCCTTGAGTTGTTCTGAACCGCTCAACGTTTTGTAAGCAGCGCACGGCTGCTGCGGTGGTGTATCATGGCGTGTCGGGCTGTCGTGCCGAAGTGTTTGTTTTCTTCACGGTGAAGCTTACAGCGACTTGTCATAAGTCATATAATCAAAATATGTAAATTATAATCAAAGTAGTGTTAGCACACACACACACACACACACACACACACACACACACACACACACACACACACACACACACACACACACATTCGTCATTTGACCTGCGAGCGAGCGAGCGAGCGAGCGAGAGAGAGAGAGAGAGAGAGAGAGAGAGAGAGAGAGAGAGAGAGAGAGAGAGAGAGAGAGAGAGAGCACAACACTGTAATGTCTTATATTAAGTAAGTACTACATTCGCCGCGCGCTTGTGCACTCCAGTGTTGTATGAATTAATTATAAGCTGAGTATGCACATAAAAAGATCAAAATCATAGAGAACATATTTAAACTAAAGAAACGAGAGGAAGAGGAAATCAAAAAGAGGAACAAAAAGGAATTTATTATTATTATATATAATGTGAAGTGCTGTGTCACACTATTGATTGATGAGACGTCGGTCAGACAGACCGTTGAACTTTTGATCCCTATGATCCAGAAACTGAGCTTTTAGAGGAAAATGCCACTTAGCAGCAACAATTTATGCGGCTCTCGGGCGCCAATTTCCCTGGCAAAGAAAGGAGACCCCCCCCCCCCCCCCCCCCAGCTCCCTGCCTGTATCATTAGATGGGGCTGTCTGGTGTCCCCGGTTTGTGTGCGTGTGCCTTTGCGTATCATTTTGGCAAGAGGCTGACCTTGTCTGCGCCAAGGGTGTGGCTTTCCCTTTGATGTTAGAAACATTCTACACATTGACAATAACCACCACCACCGCCGCCACCACCACCACCACCACCCTCCTCCTCATCATCATGTTTCCTGCATGATGTTAATGTTAGACTTAAACCGATTACTTGTATCAGTGCTTTTTTCAGGACGTGTCTGTCCTGGGTACGCAGTAGATGGTCATTTGAATGCCCTTCTCTTACATGGAACGAAATTATCACGAACCTTGTGCAGGCAAAATAATGATAATAAATTATTTATGGCGCCCCATCTCATAAGAGCCCGCGGTGCTTACTAAGGCCTACAAATGCGCACATGCATATTACACACACACACACACACACACACACACACACACACACACACACACACACACATACACACACACACACACACACACACACACACACACACACACACACACACACACACACACACACACACACTTGAAATACATGTATGCATTACTAGTGATGGGTCGGTGGAAAATAGAAGAAGAAGTAGAAAAACTAAAGACAAATCAATATGCAGAAGAGAAGAGGTGGGTGTTTAGCTTGAAAGAAATGAAGAGGAGTCCTGACAGAGAGGAAGGGGGTTCCAGAGAACAGGTCCGACGTTTTTTGAGAGGATCTCTCCCTTAGGGTCCTTCCTCCCATCCTCGGAACACGGAAGATCCGAGTATCCAGGGCTGAGCGAAGAGAGCGAAAAGGAGAGTAACTTAGATGAAGCAACTCAAAGAGGTATGGAGGAGCTGTACCAGAGACAGTGTGAAAGCAGGTTAGAGCTGTTTTGTACAGAATCCGGCTGTTGAAAGCCACTAAAGGAGTGGTGTAGGCAGATTTTGAAGTTTTGCAAATAAGGCGAGCTGAGCAGTTGATCACCCATTGAATTTTATCAAGGAGAACTCGAGGAGAGAACATTACAGTAAACATGCCTATGGAGAACAAGAGAATTAACGATAACTTTGATGGCTTCAAAAGAAAGATACTATCAGAGTGAACCAGTCCGTCTGATCTTCAGGTAAACCAGTTGACAAAGTTTATATATAGACTGCTCCTTGAGCGTGAGCTGGCTGTCAAGAATGACGCTAATGTTACGAGCTGAGCTGGAAAATGTGATGTCACTCTGACCCACACGTAGTGAATAAGGAAAATCAATTTCAGGAGCTGAGCCTATCAGAAGGATCTGTTTTGTCATCATTTAACTGTAGTTTGTTTTGAGCGACCCAGACCTTCATATCAGAAATGCATACTTGGATGGTCGGTGACAGAGTGAAAGCTTCAGAAGGAGAATGGGATTTGTACCTGTAGTTAAGTATCGTCGGCAAATATGTGATAAGAGACAGACTGGTGGCTGATTACAGCCGAAAGAGGCCGAGTATATAAATGAAAAATTTACAATTCATGGTATTCTTTTTCTAGTTACTTGTGTCTACAAGTGTGTGTGGCAGTGTGTGTGCGTGTTGGTTGTTGGATTGAATGTATGAGAGGGTTTGTTGTAAGGTGTGTTGGGCCTATATTATTAAATGTTTTAGGGAAATGCGCCACACAAGAAATGTTTACTACTAGTTCCAGACGTGTCTGTACATAGCTCGGGCAGGACGTTTCACTCCCCTCACCCAAATCTTTTGTCAACTTCACATTGTATTTTATTATCGCAGTATCAAGGTACGTGTGCAGATAATCTACTTGCACTTTTAGGCTTTGGAAATATTCGTTACTCTGTCATTATTTATGTTTTATATTACCCCAGCTTCTGAATCTATTGGCTGTTGATACTAAATGGTCGATTTCTCTTGGTATTTTTTCTGTGAAAAATGTCAAAGTGGATGGCTCCTAGACAGCTTACAGATGACGATGTGGCAGACAGACGGAGGGACGTATCGTTTTCCCCTTCATCTTCACCGTCTGCAGCGAGCGTAGAGGTAGATCGCCTGCTGCTCCCAGACCCATTTCCTTGAGTAGACAGCGCGTGGACCGTCCATTTGCTTCAGAAATTCCCAAACTGCTTATCAGACTGTCAATGAATAATATCATTACGAAGGACTTTAGATTTATACTTTTTCAGCCTAGAGCCATTTTCTGTAGGGTAGGCCACGTAGCCGGTCCTGTACGCGTCCCGTTCTTAGGCTGGAATTTTCTTTAGATAAAGATCAAGGTATGGTTTTTCCTCTTTGATGCTCTGACTGGATAGACAACGTAAACTTTGTTTAGTCAGAGAGCCCTTTCCCTCTGTTTCTCTCTCCAAACACACAGGGCACACACACACACACGCACGCACGCACGCACGCACGCACGCACACACTGCCTAACCTAAATTGTCCGAAGGTGATAGGAATATTTATATCATTGTCGATGTAATCTGCCTTCAGACCCTACTTCTGTAGGTAACCAAGGAGATGGTCAGCCCCCTTATCACCCCCCCCCCCCCCCTTCTTCACCCCGCATCACCAATTTGCCCAACCGCCGCCCTCATCTTCATCTTCCAACGAAGAATATGGATGTAGCTTTTTGCTGTCCGAGACAACACTTTTCTGGGCAGACAAGGCAGCGGTAATTATGGATGTCGACATCAGGCGATCCCTGATGAAAGGCGGCTGGAATGGTGGCATCACGTGACCAGACAATCGGCTCACCTGATGGAATTTGCCAGACGGACCTTGTGGTTTACATAGAACCTGCCTGTAGGTTAATCGATTTAGGATCTTGCTAAGTTACTAGATTTGTTACTCGTTTTGTTTGGCACGTAATTGTGGGAACATTTGTCCCTTTGCTTCAGTTTATACCCATGACATCTGTGCAATATATATTTATTTTATAGATATACCGTCATTCTGTAGCACCTTACAACTGGAACAAAAAGAAGACGGAGAGAAAAGCAAACCAGAAAGAGCGAAATTAAAATAATAATAAAAATTAAGAAAGAAAAGAGGTGGGCGCGTTTGTTTTGTTCCCATGAATATCGTTCAGTCCACTCAGTGTTGCATCCGACATGAAGGACTGGATGACAGCTGCAGTTAAACAAGACAAGACAAGGAAAGTGCAAATCGACGATTCCTTCCCTTCCGAAATTAGCTTGAATGGAACAGACATCAGACTCTCTCAAAGTGCACGCAACCTGTGTGTCTCTCTTGACAAGACTTTTTCGTTCAATTTCTAACAACTTAAATGTCTGTCGAATATGCTGTCTTGAACTTCGCAGAATCAGCTCATAGCTATCCGCCACTAGCTGTCTGAAGCTGCCACGAAGACTATGATCCACGACTACGTTAGACAACTACAGTGCTCTTCCTTCTCCAAGACGCCTCAGTCGGCTTCAGAATAGTCAAAACAGTGTTGCTCTATTTGATCATGTCAGACCTCTTCTTCGCACTCTACATTGGCTCCCAGCTGGGGGGGGGGGGGGGGGGGGGGGATTGATTTTGAAGTTCTATCACTGTGCTTTAATTAGTTTAAATCTTTGAATGATTCTTGCTCTGAATATATTTCTTATCTTCAACTCTACACACCTTCCCGACAGCTTCGATCTTCTTCTGATACACGCCTTTTTCGAACTTTAATAATAATGAAATATTTCTAAAGCGCGAACCTCAAACATAGCAACAGAGCTCGGGTCACCAAAACCAATGGACTACGCTCTTTTGCATACCAAGGTCCGTCTGCCTGGAACGAGCTGCCACTGACCAGTAGACATGCTCACTCCTTCCAGTCTTTCAAGTCTCCACTCAAGACCTTTCAGTTCTCTTTCGTCCAACAAACCTTTTACGTCTTTCCCTCCTGTTTTTCCATCTCAGTCATTGATGAAATGACGTGTGCCTGTGTGTGTGTGTGTGTGTGTGTGTGTGTGTGTGTGTGTGTGTGTGTGTGTGTGTGTGTGTGTGTGTGTGTGTGTGTGTGTGTTGTAAGTTTCTTATTGGTGAGAATGCTGGAGTGTTGTAGTGTTTTGGCTTGTGATTACTGTGTAGTGGTATCTGATGAATGCTTTTGTGGGATTGGTTGTGATGATAATGTACACGCTAAAGGCTTTATTTAAATGTTAAGCGCTGTAAATTAATATCAGTAATAGTATGCATGCATTTCTAATGCACCGAATTCCTCTATGATACATGTGAGGCTCGAAGCGCAATACATAAAACATTACAATTCTTCTTATTATTATGAATCTGATTCAGTTCGATTAGCTGCCAGTTGTCACTCGATTAGCTGCCAGTTGTCACTGTCGGCCTGACTTCCGTCCTCAGTGAAGCGACACTGTTTTTCTGAACCGTGAAATTAAATTTAAAGGACTGTGTAGAAGCACTTTACAGCCATAGGGCGATATGATTCCAGTGTGTGTGTGTGTGTGTGTGTGTGTGTGTGTGTGTGTGTGTGTGTGTGTGTGTGTGTGTTTGTGTGTGTGTGTGTGTGTGTGTGTGTGTGCGCGCGCGTATGCGTGCGTGCGTGTTTGTGCGCGTGCATTATTTGCTTCTTGTTTCAGTACGTCAGCCATTTCTTCGATATCATTTAATTAATTTTGCACATGAACTAGAGCAGCTATCTTTGAACATTGCTCGTGCTCGAGCATTATGTTTCCTAGGTTTTAAGTAAGCGTATTGTTTATAAATTTATAAATTCATATTTGGTCGTTGTTAACCAGCTGGTCTTGGTTGTGTTTGAAATCAACTGTAGAGCGTTTGGAGAAAAAAAATCTGAAACAAGAATGGCTGCTAGCGTTTAAAAAGAAAAAAAGAAAGAAAAAAGATCCAGACAAATAAAAGGTTCAGAGGAACGCTATTACGACAAAAACACAAGATCCGAACAAATAAAAGGTTGAAAAGAACGATATTTATTAGGATAAAAACACAATCTGCAAATTATCGGGGTACTTCCCTTTATCAAGCTACAAAAGGACACTAAAACAACAAGAGTTAAACTGTGAAAAACGATGAAAAATTAGATGAAAAGCTAAATCACTTATCTGCTTTTGGTTGAGCTAAGCTGTTTTCCTGTCCAGTGCTTAAAGAATCATTCCAGTTCTTCCAAGCACTGGACAGGAAAACAGCCTAGTCAAAACAGTGTTGTATATATATATATACGAGTGTGTGTGTGTGTGTGTGTGTGTGTGTGTGTGTGTGTGTGTGTGTGTGTGTGTGTGTGTGTGTGTGTGTGTGTGTGATTTAGCTTTTCTGATTAACTGGGCAATAAAAAGGTTTAAAAAAATCTACAGCATATCTTTGTCTGTCTGTCTCTGTGCCTCTCTGCGTCTCAGTCTCTCCTCTCTCTGTGTCTCTGTTTGTCTGTCTCTCTCTCTCTGTGCATTATATATATATAATTATTATATTATATCTTGACGGCGCGGTGCGTGTGGCAGTTCTCTGATGGGAACACGGATGTCGATGTCACGAAAGGTTCCCTCACCGTCCCTTCCGGACAGAAAAGAAAAAAGAAAACAAGGGGAAAAAAATAAAAAAATAAAAGGCGAATTTTGCGAGTCTGAGAAGACGGTGGGATCGGACAGGCTAGAGACTGTCTTTGAAGTGAGCACGGGAAACAAGGTGGATAAAAGTGGTCCGGCCAATCAATACGCAGCAACCAGGATCAATTATTCATTGTGTGCTGCTTTCCGCCTCGGCTGGCGCTCTCTCTGTGGCTCCCTCTCACTCTCTCTCTCTCTCTCTTAGTCAGTCTCTCGCTCTCTCTCGCTCAGTCTCTCTCTCTCTCTCTCCCCCCCCCCCCCCAGTCCTCCCCCGGTAGTATGGACCGCCTTTTTCACCTGCCACTCTGACATTTAGAACAAGGTAGGTGGTGGCGAAGTGGACGAGAACGGAGAGAGGGGGAGACGAGAGATAGAGTGAGGGGGGCGGGGGGTAGAAAGAACTGGAACACTTTAGTCGACAAGAATTGTTGTTTAAGTTTACTGGAACGTGTCTGACAAGTAGGCCTCCGTAGGTTACTGTTAAGAACAACTAAATGTTATTGTTGGATAAAAAAGAAGAAAGAGGGCTTGGCGCAAAGAGAGGGGTGGGGTGGGGAAGAGAAAAACGGGGGTGGGAGAAGGAGAGAGGTCCGAAATGTGTAATTACATGGCATTCAGCGTATGTTGGCCCATCCCATCATTACTGAAACTGTATTTAATTATAATCAATGGTCTGCCATTTTAGGCATGCTTTTATGTTGGTTCTCTCTCTCTCTGTTTTTTTTTTTAGGAGGGTGGGGTGGGGGTGGGGGGGGGGGGTATAGGGGTTAGACCAGTCTGTTAGCTGTCTGCTTGTTTGGGAGTTCGATCGACGACGTTGCTAATTCGTGTACAGCCACAACGATCGATCAAAGAAGTGCCAGTATACAGGCCCGTGAAGGCCTGGGCACTGACATGCTCAGTGACTGGAACCCTGTTACGGCACTCCGTGTTGGGGACGTAGAGATCCATCGGTTCCTGGTTGGAAAGAGAGGAAGATGAAGGAGTGGAGGAGTAAGAGGAGGAGGAATAAGAAGGAGGAGGAGGAAGAGACAGCTCCAGCAGAAGGAGAGAAAAGAAAAGGAAGTTTGAAGAGAAAAGTGGTTACCCCTTGTGGTTCATAGATAATAATGCTGGACCCTGTGTCGGGTTGTTTCGACAGGAT
>OY757556.1:7086330-7103929 GCA_963584105.1 Alviniconcha strummeri
ACAACCAAACAAACAAGTAAATGATTGCTGAAGACATGAATTAGGTCTGGAAGGCCTTTTAAAACAGAGTAAGATGAGACAAAGTGCTGGGGAAAGGGGACTTTTGATGTCCCAGCCAAGTGAGTGACACGCCGGCTGCAGTTGCGTGTTGTGGACTCTTCGACCTTGATTCCCAATCACTCCTTTGGATTTCTGGTCTGTGTTGGTGTCTAACCATCGCTCTTTCATCATTTTAGGTACTCAGTCTAGTATTCCATGGCTCTCTGTGTGTCTCTGTCCTGTCTGTCTGTCTGTCTGTCTGTCTGTCTGTCTGTCTTTCTCTCTCTCTCTCTCTCTCTCTCTCTCTCTCTCTCTCTCTCGCGCGCGCGCGCGCGCGCGCGCGGCCCGTGCGCGCGCATAGTCAGTCATTTTCGCAATGGCTAAGGTTAATTTACCGAGGAAACTTTCTTTGGTACTTGGACAGTTGGGAAGACGTAATAAGACTTTTCTATTGCCGGAGGGGGGCGATGAAAGTGGAGAAGTGTGGGTGAAGCGGAAGGACCCGCGATTCTGTGCCAGACACGGTGGTGTCAGACTTGGCCTCTGTCTGCGATTATTACACTTCGTCTGGTTCTGTGCAATTACTGCCTTCCGCCCAGGCGGCTACACTAATGATGATCAGAAGATTCCAAACACAACACACAAGAACAATGCCGGCAGTGATGTTTTGTTTCACTGGCACTGGTCAGCACCCATTCTGCAGACTGTGATGTTGCTGGTATAATCACAACCAAAGTCTCGTGGAGTTTAGGTACTCAGGGTGTCGTTGATTCACTGTGTATAAAAACAGGCGATGCGGTCGTGGTTAATTGAATTATTAGCATTGTCTCCGGCGTGGAGTTTGAATCAGATTTATTTACACACACACACACACACACACACACACACACACACACACACACACACACACACACACACACACACACACACACACACACACACAATGTAATCATTGTCCTAGTGCAAAGTTTTAGTGTGTAGGATTTAAAACAGAAATAGACCAGGAATTAGTCAGCGAGGGCAATACGGCTTTATGTGTCCATTTGGCCATTCTGTCCTGTCCTGTCTGCGCAGTTAGTTATTGTTGGCGATTTGAATGCCCAGTCAACCGCTAAGATCATAATTATCATGATGGTAGAATACGAAAAACAGACACACAGCATTTTTCACTCGATTTCTCGTCCTGCTTGTTGAAAATCGACGTTTGAAAGTCGCGCAAACACGACCGTGGGTTCTGCCATTTTGTGCCCAGCGGTCTGTGTCAGTGACGTCATAAGTAAAACCGGCATGTGTAGCAAAGGTATGATACATATATATTATATAGATATATACGTCACGAGCCAAAATTGTTTGTGCTCTTCACTGGTAAGGATTTAAGTAACATGGCTGCGCTCTGAGGAGGTCAGAGCCAAATACTTCTTTCGCATTCACAGAACCACCAAATAAAACGTGTCACGCACATGAACCACCAGATAAAACGTGCAGATGAACCACCAAAGAAAGCGTGCAGATGAGCCACGAGATAAAGCGTGCACATAGAAAGATTGCACATTTTCTGCGTTTTGAGGCCACCTCGCGCCTCCCGTTCCGCTCCCTTCCCCTTTAAGTTCAAGCGTGCAGTGCTGTGCTCTGCAGTGCAGTGTCCGCCTTGACCATAACGCCCCGTGCTGTTTGATGGCCAGCCTCCACGGGCCAGTTGCGGTGGCCAGCGTGACGGTTGATGGTGATTGGAGTCCATCATTTCCATTTCCACTACCGCCTGGCTCCAGGAAGCGGGCTCTGTGTTGGCCCCAGGAAATTGGGTGGCTGTCGCCGAGGGTTAGACGAGGGCTCTCGTGTCCGGCCAATCGCTACTGGCTTCTGTCTGCCACGGCCTCTGATGCTTCCCACGTTGCGTGTGCTGACCTGTGGTTCCGCTTGGATCTGACGATTTACGGCGCCGGCTCGTGGTCCTTGTGGTGCGGTTTGTTGCTGTTAGTAACCTGCTCGGTTCGATTACACGTCGGCTCGCCTTGCACATTAAATTAATGTTGTTGGGGATTTTGCTTGCATTTACACATAGACGCACGCACATACACACGCAGGCAGGCACGCACGCACAAGCAGGCAGGACCGCACGCACACACGCACGCACGCACGCACACACACATACTTGATAAAGAATCTTTATTGTTCACGAATAACATACAAATTTGCCTTTGGACCGCATAACATTACACCATAAAACGTAAATGTGCACGTAGTTATAGGAAAATAAAGCTTGTTGCCCTCCCGGTTCATTTAACTTCATTTAACCCGGTCCTCTTCGCTCAGCGCGTGCCGTGTGATGTGAACAGTGATACAGACTTTCGCTGATGATTTCGTGAGCTGGACTTTCTCCTGGTATGTCTTTAGTTTCTCCTAGTTGACGTTAGTTTTTCCTGGTATGTCCTTAGTGACTCCCGGTATGTCCTTAGTTTCTCCTGGTGTGTCCTTAGTGTCTCCCGGTATGTCCTTAGTTTCTCATGGTATACCCTTAGTTTCTGATGGTATGTCCTGTGTTTGTCCTGGTATGTCCTTAGTTGCTTCCGGTATGTCCTTAGTGTCTCCTGGTTGCCCTTAGCGGCAGGCATTGGCGATCAGGGATCCTGTCAGTTGCGGCGCTGCCAGTGCCAGCGGCGGAAGAGGCCGCCAAAGAAGACAGAAGACAAGCGCCTGGCCACAGGTGATGACATCGGCTTGTCAGTCGCTCAGTGCGGCTGACCGCCGCCATCAGGTAAAAGCTGGGTGTCCCAGCTCGGCCTGGCTGTTTCCTCCCCACCTGAATCATGCACAGTCACGAATACAAGTTTACAGGGGGAAAGGGGATATAGCAAAAGGTGCTGTGTAGCAGCAAACAAGATGAGGCCTGGAGTAAGTAACTCGGTTCTTTACGCCCAGTCAACCAGCACGGTTTTATCGGGGCAAGTGAGGCCTGGCGTGCCTTTTTTGTCCGTAATATTGACACACCTCTGAGGACGTTAAGCACCACATCGCCGTGGCGCGCCAACAAAGGGAGTTAATAGCGCTCCGCTGACTTCACATACGATTTGTGTACGAGGGAGACGACAACAGAGCCCCGATTCGCGTGGCGGCAACTATCCCCCGGCATACGAGTATTTATCATGAAGATAAAATCCACCAGTGTGTTCTGTCTTGAAGTTGGATGAATTTCAAGACTGTCTCTACGAGTGTTAGTACTATTACTTGGCATGCGAGTAACTCAGAAGCAAGATTATATAATCCATCAAGGTGACATCCTCAAATTGGGTGGATTTAAAAATTGTGTCTGTGAGGGTTTTCTAGCGTGCAAGCAAATTAGAGGGTAAGTAAAATGGAATGGGTTTTAAAGCTGCCTCTGTGAGTGGTACCAGGACTGTAATGCAAGTAAATGAGAAGGTAGATCATTAAATCTAGACGATGACGTCCTCAGACTGGATGGCTTACCTGGCTTCAGTGAGCGTTAGTACTATTAACTGGGAGGGCGAGAAAATTCAGAATACAGATGAAACGATAACGACAACGATATTTTCTTGCCACTGTATAGATAAAATGCACATTGGGATCATGCCGCTTTGGTATCGTAAAAACAAAGAGAGAGAGAGAGAGAGAGAGAGAGAGAGAGAGAGAGAGAGAGAGAGAGAGAGAGAGAGAAAAATGCACACACACACACACTCACACACACACACACACACACACACACACACACACACACACACACACACACACACACACACACATACACACACGCGCGCGCGCACGCACGCACCCCTCTTCCCCCCTCTACCCCCTCCTTCACATACACGCACGCACACACACACACACACACACACACACACACACACACACACACACACACACACACACACACACACACACACACACACACACACGCGTACGCAGGCTGGCAGGAACGCACGAGAGGTGGATTGGCCACGCCGAGTGGCCGGGGTCCATCAGCCGTAGGCCGCAGCCCCCAGACGCTCAGACAGCTCAACGACAACGACAGTCTCCACAATGGCCATCGTCACGCAATTATAGCCCCGCTTGGAGCACGCGCCACCAGTGACGACCGCCGGCCAGACGTTAGTGGGATGACACAGCGCTCGAGTGGCGGATGACGTAAATGATGACGCTTCGATCTGTCACCGGCTGCTGACTGGAATGCCAGGAATGGCCGGCGACCAGTAGCAGGGTAGATACTCGTGCTGTCATCGGCTGTTTGTGTTGGGCGCTGATTGTTTGGGTTTGGAAAATGAAAAAGTCAGGCTCCAGGTTTGGGCGGGGCAGCAGTCCCCTAGTATCTCCCCCTCCCCAGCGCCAAGTGATGAGTGTAACAGTATTCCCCGCAGAATGTGCAGTTCAGAGCCAAAGTCGGGATCCCCGTCCGAAAAGCCTGAAGGTTTCTGTGGTCGTAAAGCACCATGACAGGAGAAGTGTGCGGTTAGTTACCCCCCTCCCCTCCTCCCACCTCCACCCCTCACTTCGTGATTTTTTTTTATTGGCTACAGTTCTATTTTAAATACGACCAGCCAAAAACGCAGCACTCGAAGCATAGCATTGACGACACGTTTTGAATTTGTTGGGTCCATTTGACTTTTTAAAGGATGATAGTATGCAAATTCTTATCCCTTTTAGAACCAGTTGGAATTTTAACTCTGTGTGTGTGTGTGTGTGTGTGTGTGTGTGTGTGTGTGTGTTGGTTATGATTAAAGTTGAAATTCATTACCAAAGTTAGTGGCTGAAAGACGATTCCCCTGGGTTTTGTTTGGTTGGCCTTCGCTTTACGAGTATTTTTTATCACTCAGTGTGTAATTATTTTGACGAGAGAAAAAAAAAAAAAAAGTATATATAATAATAATGTACATTTATCATGCGCTCTTCAACGCCCTGAGCGCTCACATGATACATATTAACCTAAATATGATATTCTATACACATGTAAAGCATAGTCCTACCAAAACAATTTACATAAAGTATTATTTAAAAATAAAAAATAAAAATAAAATTAAATAAATAATAAAAACGCACTACAAACACGCACACGCACACGCACGCACACACACACACACACACACACACACACACACACACACACACACACACACACACACACACACACACACACACACACACACACACACACACACACATACACTGACTGTAGCAGAAACTGGGTACTGATATTAGTTAGGATGGAAATACTGTGAGAAGAGGAAGGTTTTCAGTTTGGCTTTAAAAGATGACAGGGTTGCGCAGTGTCTAAGGTCTTGTGGGAGTGAATTCCAAATAAGTAAATTATATATATATATAATCTGAAACGATTTTAAAAAATCAAAAAAATCTTGCTGCACACTTTAGACTGCCGTGTTTGAAAAGCGTTGTGAAGTGATCGAAATGACGGAAACACGAATTGCCCCCCACCCCCCCCAAAAACAAACAAACAAACAAACAAAACGAGAAAACTCACTAGACTTCAAATTATCAAGAAGAAGAAAAAGTCTCTGTTTTCTCTGATAATTAGGAAGATGTTTGTTGGGGTTTCCTTCCCATTTTAAATCGATTACCTTTGGCAGGTTTCCGGAAGACTAATGACAGATTAAAACCTCTTCGGGAGCGGGCGGAGGTTTTATAGCATTAGCGTGATGACTGGTGGCAGTGACGACGGCCGCTTTTCCTACACCGCTGTGGATAAATAAAGCTGGCCGGCGGCGATGGCAGGCCATTTATCACAGCATCGATTTCTGTTTAGAAAACTTTCCGCGATGGAGCTGTGCGAGGTTGGGGTGAAAATATTATTTCTCCTTCCTTGCGGACCGGGGGTCGGGGAAGGGGGGGGGGGGGGGTCGGTCGAGGTTGTCGACCATGGTACTGGGCGTCAATGGCGGGCGTTGTTGCGGCAGTCCTGTGTCGTGGACGCCATGTTGCGGCAGTCCTATGTCGTGGGCGCTATGGTGCAGCAGTCCTGTGTCGTGGACGCCATGTTGCGGCAGTCCTATGTCGTGGGCGCTATGGTGCGGCAGTCCTGTGTCGTGGGCGCCATTTTGCGGCAGTCCTGTGTCGTGGGCGCTGTGATTCAGCAGTCCTGTGTCGTGGGCGCCATGTTGCGGCAGTCCTATGGCCTGGGAGAATCTTTGAACGGGCATACTGTCTCGGCTTCCTTCTTGTACTGTGATGGTGTGTGTGTTTGTGTGTGTGTGTGTGTGTGTGTGTGTGTGTGTGTGTGTGTGTGTGTGTGTGTGTGTGTGTGTGTGTGTGTGTGAGAGAGAGAGAGAGAGAGAGAGAGAGAGAGAGAGAGAGAGAGAGATGCGTCATGAGGGGTTGAGAGAGAGGTTGAGGTGGCGGGGATTCAGTTTCCGCCATCATAGTCGGCAAGAGCCAGTTTTATTACATTTTCTTTCACGACAAAATACCTGCACGGCGTGTCGTTAGAATCACAAGCAGTGTAGATACCCAGGCCGTTTCCAGTGCCTATTTTCACGCGGGTTCATTGCATTTTCTCTCTTGAGACCTACGAAGCTGCATGCGCAATACTTCTTTATGCTGGGGGCTATACACTGGCCCCACCCCCAGAATATTTTCATGCGGGTGGGTTGTGAATCTCTCTCCAGTGCCCTACGAAGCTGCGTACGCAGACGCAGTTGGAGACCAGTAAACACTCAAAAGATACCGCACGTCATCGGCGCGCTCGCAAGCACACGCATACCGACACAAGCGGGACCGACCCGCAGGTAAGGCGCAAAGTGCAGGTAGCGCCAGTTGTACAGGTGTGTACAGCGTACACGGGCAGATGTTGCACCTGTCAGAGATAAAGGTAGAGTTGTGGGGGCTGGAGACGGACGCTGTCGGCTGGGCCGGCGCCACACAATGGACGGGTCTGACCAGTCTTGCCGTCGTTGGAGGTGGAGGTGGAGGCGACCCGACGCTCGCAGGTGTTTAAACATCGATCGTTATCCGCCGTGTAAGGTATACAGTTTGCGAATAGAGTCGACGGAAATGGCACATGTACGGGCACATGAAATAGGCAGTATTTTTTATTCTTTTTTAGATATGGGGCGGCGGGAGGGAGGGAGGGATGAACACTTGCTGTTACCCTCCCCCACCATTCCGCCACAAGAGGGGTGGGGGGCAGCGAACAAAACGAAAAGAAAGAAATCATTTGTCATGTGCCTGTGCTCTAGTCTGCGGAAGAAGCCATTACTCTAACGTACATTACCGGTCGAAAAAGCAACAACACAGTTTTCGCTTTTGTATAATGATCATATTTGTCGCCTTAGACCAAACTACGATATATACTTTTGTTGCCATAGACCAAACTGCAATAGACTTTAGTATTAATTATTCATGTTACCTTAGACCTGGGTATTTTTTAATGTTATGTGTGTGTGTGTGTGTGTGTGTGTGTGTGTGTGTGTGTGTGTGTGTGTGTGTGTGTGTGTGTGTGTGGTCGTTTTGAGCCAGGTCTTTTTGTTTTATTTGCCAGTTGTCTACGATATTTTATTTGCCAGTCGTCTACTGGCCTGTGTCCGTGTGAAATGACTGACTGCTAGTGATGAATGATTTGACCAGTACTGATTTAGAAATGTTGACTCTATCTGGAGTGCCGTCTAACACAACATCCGTAAAATAGAAACATTGTTCTCAGCAACAGCAAGGAATACAGAAATAAAAGTTATGTCTGCGGTACTTTAGGGACAACACAGCTAATAGACGGGGTCGGATCCGTACCTGTCGGTGGGGAAAATAATGTGATCCTTAGTGTTTCTAGTGTACAACCAACCATTGGAACAAGAAGAAAAAATATTGTCACTGGCGCAGGGAGAGATCCTTAACTGTATGTTTTCTGTTGTATACTACCATCTTTCTAAAGGAGGAGAAGAAGGTTAAACATGATAAAGTCACCGATGTGAAAAAGGACACCCCAGACGCTGGGTTTCCACAGTGTGCGGCTGAGTTGTGAAATAAGGAGAAGGAAAATAGTCACTGACACTGACGCGGATCCGTAATGAAAATCACCCTTATATATCTGCAAAGGTTGACTGGGCGTAAAGCTACTTACTTACTTACTTACCGTAATGAAAATGTTTCACTACAGTATTGTTTGTATTCGGCTGGTTGTGAAAGAAGAAACGGGCAGACCGTCATTAAGTCACTGAATGGAAACGGAGCCGTTTTGTCTATTTTGCAATGTATGTGTGTGTGTCTGATTTGTGAAAGGAGGTGGAGGGGGAGGAGGAAAAAGTCCTCACAAATTCTGTGTTCCAAAACCGGACCGTCCAGTGTCTGTATAATTATGACTGGTGTTTCAAAGACGAAGCAGAAAGGAAAAAGGCGTTGCTTAGGAACTGGCATCAGATCAACTGTTCCGTGCACGATCGCTGGGTGTGAATGGGTGTGGCGATACGATCGCTGGGTGTGAATGGGTGTGGCGATACGATCGCTGGGTGTGAATGGGTGTGGCGATACGATCGCTGGGTGTGAATGGGTGTGGCGATACGATCGCTGGGTGTGAATTGGTGTGGCGACACAATCGCTGTGTGTGAATTGGTGTGGCGATACAATCGCTGGGTGTGAACTGGTGTGGCGATACGTTCGCTGGGTGTGAATGGGTGTGGCAATACGATCGCCGGGTGTGAATGGGTGTGGCGATACGATCGCTAGGTATGAATGGGTGGGCAGTACGATCGCTGTGTGTGAATGGGTGTGGCAGTACGATCGCTGTGTGTGAATGGGTGTGGCAGTACGATCGCTGGGTGTGAATGGGCCCTCAGTGAAAGCCAGACGCATCAGCATCCATCCTGCCTGCCGCTGCCGAACAACGCAGCCTGCAGCTGGTGCCAGAAGGAACAGGAAACTCACCCGACGGCCTTAGTCTTTCCAGCCCGGAGAGATTGGCAATGATACGAGTATTAGCGCAGATACAGCAAGGAGAACGGCCGTGTTGTTTGTGCAAACATCGTCGTTGCACGTTCGTGCTCTATGCACTGTAAGATCTTGAGCCAGACGCTTGGTCGCACACTCTGCGCACCGTTTTCGATGGCGTAACTATGGTCGCGGTTGGAGGAATGATGTAAAACTGCTTCGTGTTTGTCTTGGTTGCTGTAGTTTATGTAATGCAGCCAGTTAAAGGAACTGGCCTTCTTATGTAACCGAGTGTATTGTATACATGTTACGGGCCATGACCCTATAACCTTTTCTTTCCGGTCATTTTCCTTTTTGATTGGGTGGGGTTTTTATGGCCCAATTATCTAAGGTGTTAAAAGTTGTGTGCTGGGCCGGCAGCGTCCCTTTTCCCCCAGTGTCCCTGCAGAGGCAGGTTGTTTGTTTAACTGTTGCGGCCGGTGTTCATGTGTTTTCATCATGGGAGAGCCTACACTGTTTCCAGGTTGGTTGGTGTACAAATAAAAGTTATGTTATAGCAACCTCTGACTTGTGACTCTTCATCCATGCTTCCAACCTGCTTTCCCTCTACTCCCCATCCCCACTCCCCTACAAAAGCTGGCGCTTGCGAGCAGGATTGGAAGCAGAAAAGTCACTAACCAGGAAATAGTGTAGAGGAGCTGTCTGGAGGCCGTTCAAGCGGATCCGACCACCAACAACATGGCAGAACAACCGCCGTGGCTAGCGATCCAGCCACCAAAGCTACCACGCTTCACTGGAGAGGCGGATGGCTGCGACGCCGATGAATTTATTCAGGAGGCTATGAGCGCACCATGGAGTTGCTGAGGCCTCATGTCTACTGGCCCGCCATGTACAGAGAAGTCAGAGACTACATCAGCAGCTGTGAGCGGTGCACGATGGGCCATGCACCAGCACCACTTCCAGTCATCTGCTTGCCAGCCGTCCCCTTGAAATCCTGGCAATCGACTTCACGAAGCTTGAGACTGCTACAGTGCTAGTGATGGGCGAGAAAATTTTCTTGTTCTCACCGATGTTTTTTCGAAGTTCACCCAGGCCATACCGACGCGCAACCAGGAGGCAGGGACAGTGGCCAAGGTGTTGGTCCACGAGTGGTTCCAGCGCTACGGGGTACCCCAGAAAATCCACAGTGACCAGGGTAGGGACTTTGAGTCTAAGCTGGTGAAATCCCTGTGTGAGCTCTATGGGATCAAGAAGACCCGGACCACTCCATACCACCCCCGTGGCAACGCGCAGTGCGAGCGATTCAATCGCTCGTTGCATGATCTGCTTCGAACCCTGCCCCCGGAACAGAAGTCCAAGTGGCCACAGTAGCTCCCGGAGCTCGTGCAGGCGTATAACAATACGCCTCACGCTTCCACCGGGTTTTCGCCCCACTTCCTTCTGTTCGGCCAGGAACCGCAGCTACCAGTTGACCACCTGCTTGGGCGCACAACCACGTCCGCGGTTGGGCCCACCGACTGGGTACGACAGCATCGGCTGCGCCTGCAGGCTTCACACGCCAGGGCACTGAAGCATCTCCAAGAAGCTGCAGCGGAGAGACGAAAGCAGACGGACCAGAAAGCTGCCGATCACCCACTACACGTTGGTGACCTGGTTTACCTGAGAAACCGTGTCCTCGGCAGGAGCAAGATCCAAGACCGGTGGCGTCCTGAACTGCACGTCGTGACCGCACGTCCCTACCCCGGCATACATGTGTATGGGGTCAAACCATTCTCTGGCGGGCAGGAGCGGACCCTCAGTAGAGATGACCTGTTGCCTGCCAGGGCACCACTGGCTGCTGCCGCAGAGGAACCGCCGACACGGGAAACACCTGCTCAGGCCAACCCACAGTACCCTGATCGGGGTGAGTTCTGGCTGGGTCGGCCTGCGACTGTTGGCTTGCCTCCTGCCGCACCCATGCCTCTTCCCGCACCCATTCCTGCTGTCCCCATTCCTGTTGGTCCCGTTCCCGCTGCACCCATTCCTGCAGCTGACGCACCGCCAGTCAGAGCCAAACCTGCACTCAGGCGCTCCACCCGTATGAACAAAGGGGTAAACTCCAATGCTGCCAACCTACCTCGAAGAGCAGTGTGGCGACCGTAATGTTGCGTTGCACTACTGTGTATATTTATTTCATCATGATCGAACTTAGATGGCTTGACCGCTAATCTGGTATTACTTCATAGCATTATATATGTTCATTTGAGTAGTAACGGGACAGAGTCCACATCAGGTCACTGAGCGTTGTGTTGTCTGTGAGTGAGTTATGTTTATTACGAGTATACGTGTTAACCTTCATATAAGGCCCTGTATTTTCGTGTGTGCATTTCTCTAGCGAAACATTTTATCGTACCGCGGGTCCTTCACATAAGGCTTGGTATTGAAATCATGGTTTGAGATGGCAGACATCACTTGCGTGCCGTTCATGTGGTAAATGACATGCAATGTGTAGTATTCGATTGTTGCAATGTGCGCTGTGTTGTTTTATTTTTTTCTCGAATATGTTGTTTTGAGGTCTTGTACAGCCAATTGTGGAATGTCCTCCATTTTTAAATCCCAGATGGCAGTAGGTTTTTGAAAGGCAATAAGAACAGATGTTTCTTTTGGAGTTTTCATCATTAACGCAAGGAATCCTCTTTTTCATCCTTTTGTCCCGTTTCAAGCAATGCGTTTTGGGTCTGTCTGGTTTACTTGGCTTAAATGCAGTAATCATTTTGCCCTTTAACTGCAATGCAAATCAGTCTGGTCGTTGGAGATGTTTGTAGTTAGTCAGGCCTTTATTAGTATGCTGGCAAAAAGGGGTACAGTTTTGTGCGTGGATGTATTGGGTACCACTTTGATGGTTTGTTAAGTCAACTCTTAGTTGCCCTACACCCTTCAGTTTTGTTTATTGCTATGTGATTAACCAGCGAGGACGCTGGTTATGATTGAGTAGGGGTGGATGTGACCGAGTGTATTGTATACATGTTCCGGGCCATGACCCTATAACCTTTTCTTTCCGGTCCTTTTCCTTTTTGATTGGGTGGGGTTTTTATGGCCCAATTATCTAAGGTGTTAAAAGTTGTGTGCTGGGCCGGCAGCGTCCCTTTCCCCCCAGGTTCCCTGCAGAGGCAGGTTGTTTGTTTAACTGTTGCGGCCGGTGTTCATGTGTTTTCATCATGGGAGAGCCTACACTGTTTCCAGGTTGGTTGGTGTACAAATAAAAGTTATGTTATAGCAACCTCTGACTTGTAACTCTTCATCCATGCTTCCAACCTGCTTTCCCTCTACTCCCCATCCCCACTCCCCTACACTTAAAACCCATGTTTGCCCAAGAGGGCCCGCCGTTCTGGAACAGGTAAAAGATATAATAAAAGCTGCATCCTCTTGCGTCAGTGGCGGTTAGCGGGTCTGGGCTGCAGAAAACGTCGTCGGGTGTTACTGCTGGGCTAACGGTTACCCGTGGCTTCTTTGGTCCTGTTTCCTCGGGCGGTGTGAACAGAGAGGCGGTTCGTGCGGCGACACGGGTGAGCTAGGACATTTAATACTACTAATAGTAATAATTAATAGCTTTTGTTGGGCCCCACTTCCAGTGGATAGGACGGCACTGCTCTATGCGCTTTACACACACACACACACACACACACACACACACACACACACACACACACACACACACACACACACACACACACACACACACACAAATGGTAGTGGTGGTGGAGGTGAGAGGTTAGTGGAGCCCCTTGCCATTCTAACACAGCAAAAAAGGCTGTAGTGATATTAAGCAAATTTTGCTTGTTGCACGGCCCAATCGTTCTGCTTTGAATGTATTGACATGAACATATAAAATACATTTTGTTTAATGAACTACGGAAAACGATAATAACAACAATAACAGCACATACACTTATTTTAAAGCGCATGCGCTAAAACATGACAACTGACACATACAGACAGATCTTTCAAACGTTTCAGCGAGTCCTATTGTAATCTAGTTTAAAAGACAAAAAAAAAAAAAAAAAAACGCCAGGAAACATTTGGTCCATTTTTAAATGAAGAAAAGTTTTTGGAACAGGTTGGTTTTGAGAGTGTTTTTGTTGTTGTTTTTATGAAGAGAGAGTGTCAGAGTTGCGAATGTCTTCCTACTTCGAAGTATGCAGCCTTAGAAAGGCAGAGGAAACCTGATCACGTACTGAAAGGGCAACAGCCAGGGGTACGCCCACATGTTTGATGCAACCTTTGAATGGAATTTCACTGCCATTCACTCGAAGAGAGGTTTCACTGACCTGAGATAGGGAATGTCTGGAACCAGAACAGAGAACTTTGATTTTGTCACTGTTTAGCTTTAGTTTGTGTTACAGAGCATCCGTTTTTGAAGTGAGCGCTGTTCTAAACGAGTAAGAGCCCAAATGACTTGTTGTGTGGAGCCAGCTCCACTTTTCATCTCTGATTAAACTAGATTCCGAAACTGAAGATAAAATTAAAGGGGCATCTTAAAACAAGCTCCTTACTTGTAATTTTTCTTTGGACATTTGTGATAGTTGGGCAGGGCTTGTTTTGAGAAGGAGGGTCCCTTCAGCTGGGAAGTTTTCATGCTGGACCTGCTGTAAGGGAGAACAGGAATGCTTTCATTGTTGAGGGACGCGTTAACAGTTCAGTTGGATACGGCGGACCACCATTGCCAGTTCAGTTGGATACGGCGGACCGCCATTGCCAGTTCAGCTTCCAGTATGCAGTCTGACCAGCTACCGACGTAGCTCTTCTTTGTTTTCAACTCGGCACAACTTCACAAAACTTAGATTGAATTTCCTCACGAACGACCCATATTCTAATAGCGCGAGGTCCTAAGTTTTCCCCCGAGCGTGAAGGGAAGCTTTGGCCCATTCCGTCACTCATCTGAGCTAAGGACACGTCTGGAAAATGAAACTGTGCATTACGCCCGCCTCTTCGGGAAGGACGGCGAGCGACAGACGCCCGTCTCCACGGGACACAAGGGCTTCCTCTCAGGGGCTCATTACACTCCCATCACACCGGCGCACGTCGCTCTTACAAGCCAGTGATCGCGCTAGACATTTTTCAAACCGGTGTGACATCTATGAGGTGGTGAAAGAAGTTCACGGAAACCGGTCAGACAATCATTGTAACCGGTCAGATACACGGCCGTCTATCCCTATTACCACACACACACACACACACACACACACACACACACACACACACACACACACACACACACACACACACACACACACACACACACACACACGCCACAGGCACTCTCTTTTATATATTTTATTATTATTTTATTTTTTATTTTTTTACTGTTGTTGAGAACCGGTCAAACGAAGTGACAGCCGGCACGGCTGACAGATTGCTGAATTTTTTACGGGTATAATTATGCTGATCTCAGCCGGTAAATATGTGAGCCGGTTTGGAATAGCGGTAAGGTGTTAGGCTGGTAAGCGGAAGGACCTCGGTTCGATGCCGCTTCGGCTCTCCTTTCTCTTCAGAAAGGTTGTGGTTTGTGGACACTGGACTTTGTCCATCACTTCCTACTGAAACATTAAAATGGCTCTCATCGTTGCCCATCTTAATGCAGGAATCATTCTGGTGGTGACAGTGTAGCGATAGGTATAAAATCTCCCTCTTCCCCGACCTACATACCCCCTTCCCCCCCTTCTCCCCGTCCCTAATAAGCCTCATGGTTTGTGTGGACGTTAAGCACCATGTTTACTTACGGTAAAATACCGGAAATGACCGATTAAGGCGAACCCTGTGCGAGCTGTTACGTATCCAAGTCGCCGTTACCGCACCAGTTTGGAGCAAGCGCTGCTTGTGGAAGAGGGAAGAAGCTCATTTTCCCCCACCGCCGTCTGATGAAGGGGCAGCGTTGAACAGATGACGGGTTCCGCTGCCAGCCAGGCCGGGGCTCGTTGCGGCGGGAAACGTCAGACGTGGAAATGACTGTCATTGGTGACGTGGGGCCCAGCCGTCTCCACGATACCGGCTTCCGAGCGTGTAAGAACACGTCTTGCTGCTCTGTGGTAGTGCTAGTTGTCAAACAAATAGAAAAGAGAGGAAAACGAAAGAAGGGGGAAAAAAGGGGGTCGGGGGAGCAAAGAAAAAGGACAGCATGCTTTCAGTTTGAGGCACCTGAGATGATTTGTATTTGTATGCAAGGTTGCCAGTTACTGATTTTATTGCTGTATATATATGTGTGTGTGTGTGTGTGTGTGTGTGTGTGTGTGTGTGTGTGTGTGTGTGTGTGTGTGTGTGTAATGATGTGTGTATGCGGTGTGTGTGTGTGTGTGTGTGTGTGTGTGTGTGTGTGTGTGTGTGTGTGTGTG
The DNA here is from genome assembly GCA_963584105.1 of Alviniconcha strummeri. Classification (NCBI taxonomy): domain Eukaryota; kingdom Metazoa; phylum Mollusca; class Gastropoda; family Provannidae; genus Alviniconcha; species Alviniconcha strummeri. Next base: position 7,101,618 of record OY757556.1, read on the forward strand.
TGTGTGTGTGTGTGTGTGTGTGTGTGTTTTAAAAACAAGAAGAAGAAAACAACGATTTTGTTCAGTTACTAAGAACACTTTCATCTTCAATCTATGGCCATAATTCTCATCGTCCATTCCAGATCTCGGGATGCGTTTTGGCTTCAGAGGATTGAATACATACATCGTTGCACCGCGAAATGCAACAGGGATGTTTAGTGCTGCAGCGAAATAGCAGCGCCATCGTGTGAATAAGTGGGAGTAGCAGCGCCATCGTGTGGATAGGTGGGAGTGAACTGCATGAATCTAGTTAACCTTATGACCACAGCCGTCTGCTATCCAACAGTTTCCGTCGTACGTCTTCCGTGTGTGGGCAGTCACGCGGAAACGGTCCTCGGGTGCATTTCTGATCTGGCTTTATATGAGACTGCGGAGTCTGGTAGCGATGCTAATGAGCAATTCGGAGGCAGTCTACAACTCGTGGCAACGCACACACGACTCATGCCAACGACAGCAATAGCAACGACATTCGGATGAGTAAACAATAAGGAATTGCCATCCACCAGTGCCAGACTGAGGAAGAAAGAGAGGAAAGGTTACATTATGACCCCCCACCTCCCCACCCGACCCCCCGCCCTCACGAGTGCACGGTTCTGTGCATTATGTTCCCCCGTCCCCACAAGTGCACGGTTGTGTGCAGTATGCACCCCCCCACCCCCCTCACCTGTGGGTGAGTGACGTTAGCGAGGGTGGAGAGCGGGGAGTAAGTGGATGAGGGGCGTTAGCGAGGGGGGAGTAAGTGGGTATGGGGCGTTAGCGAGTGGGGAGAGCGGGGAGTAAGTGGGTATGGGGCGTTAGCGAGGGGGAGAGCGGGGAGTAATTGGGTGAGGGGCGTTAGCGACGGGGGAGTAAGTGGGTGAGGGGCGTTAGCGAGTGGGGAGAGCGGGGAGTAATTGGGTGAGGGGCGTTAGCGACGGGGAGAGCTGGGAGTAAGTGGGTGAGGAGCGTTAGCGAGGGGGGAGTAAGTGGGTGTGGGGCGTTAGAGAGGAGGGAGAGCGGGGAGTAAGTGGGTTAGGGGCGTTAGCGAGGGGGGAGTAAGTGGGTGAGGGGCGTTAGCGAGGGGGAAGAGCGGGGAGTAAGTGGGTGAGGGGCGTTAGCGAGGGGGGAGTAATGGGTGAGGGGCGTTAGCGAGGAGGGAGAGCGGGGAGTAATTGGGTGAGGGGCGTTAGCGAGGAGGGAGAGCGGGGAGTAAGTGGGTGAGTGGAGTTAGCGAGGGGGGAGAGCGGGGAGTAAGTGGGTGAGGGGCGTTAGCGAGGAAAGAGAGCGAGGAGTAAGTGGGTGAGGGGCGTTAGCGAGGGGGGGGGGGGGGGGGGGGCGGGCAATTAGCGCGGCGAATGGCGGGCCTTGACGCGCCATGATGAGGCTAATGAGGCAGTTACACGGTTTGGCTCAGGCCTTCACACGTGGCCGGGGCCGGGCGGTGCATGCGGGCGGAACTAGCTGCTCTGTGTCCGCCAGATCACCAGTTCCTCGTCTCTTGTGCTCTGCCCGGCCATGCGCCACTCGCCGTGGGGAGCAACCGTCGTAGGGGGCAGTTTCAACAGGGCAGAGCTCAGGAGCTGTGTGAAAGTCGAGGTGACCGTCCCTGCTAGTAAGCCTGATGGTCTCTGTGGACGTGTAGCAACAGTGACGCAAGTTGTAACAGTGAACCGATAATGCAGAACTCTGTGAGACGTTGACACTAACGTGTGTTTTTGTTTTGTTGTTTCTTTGCTGTTGTTGTCCCCGAAGGGAGGCTAGGGATGTCTGATGTCATCCTCCTGTCTGGAATCTCAGGGCTGTCATTTGATTCCCCTTTCCTATCTTCTCTCTTGTTGTTTCTGCCTAATCCTTTTGCTCTTTCTGTCTTGTAACTTTTCTGCTAATGGTGCATTGTCCTTACTTTTCCCCCCAGAAAACTCGCAAATATTTTTCGTTAAGGGTTACGTTTTTTGTATGGCTCTTGTTGAGCAGCTAGGAGATGATAGCTGGTAGGTGGTATGGGCAGCTTGCTGCCATATGGCACTGGTATTTGCCATTATGCATTTATACAGTATTTTTTTTATTTTATGTTGTGTCTGTCCATTCCTTTTTAATATTTTTCTTAACCTGGTATCAATAAATTAGACGGAAGGGTCGACGATACCAGCATGTCCTAGCCGTATGTGCTCTTTTAACAGGGATAATATTGAAGAGACTAACTCTTCGAAAATTTTGTGTCTGATGTTTGTGTATGTATGTTTTATGTTTGCGAAGTGTTTGGTTTTGTAGATTGACTTGACAGAGGGTTGATA
>OY757556.1:7104129-7121073 GCA_963584105.1 Alviniconcha strummeri
GGGTTGTCAAGGGACAACACAATGGCCCTTCTCAAACCCCGTGCCTCGCGGCCGCCGTCACTGCCCTCCATCTGTGCCGCCAGTTACTGCCCTTGACAACCTTCTTTCTATCGTGAGGAGGGAATGGCCTTGGGGGGGTTGATGTCCTGGTAATTCGCAAGTAATTGTCTTCACGCTGCTGTGCTATCCGCACAGCTCTTATTTCTTCAGTCGGTCTTCTTCTTTAAGAGCGTCAGATTCGTGGTTTTGTTGTTCAAGGTCGTCAGGTTCTCGGTCTTCATGAGCGTCCGATTGCTCTGTGTGTTTAGCGTAAGGTTCTTTGTGTTTGGGACAGTCAGATCGTTTGCCGTTGGTCTTCCCAAGCGCCGGATTCGTCGTCTCCTAGAGCGTCACATCCTGGCTGTTCTTTGGCATCAGATGTTTGATCTTGTTTTTGAACTGTTTTTCACTCCTGGCTGCATGAGAACAGTTCTCAGACTTCCTTTCGCGTAAACTCCGAAGTTTTGAGAGAAAGTAACGCAGTCCGAACAGGGGTACATGTCGAAGTGTAGCGTACATGTGTACGTCATGTCTGGCCTCAGTTGCGGATGAGGCTTAATGTCCTGCGATGTCGGGACAAGAGATACGTGCCTGGCCGATCTGTTTGGGCAACGTGTGTATAATACAGTCAAACGATAAACGCTGCTGTCGACCAGAGCTCAGGAGCTTTCTGAAAGTGGAGTCAGTACGGTCTCTGTGGACTGAACTGTCGTCGGGCTCAAAGGAGCGGTGACCTTCGGTCTCTGCTTGTGCCAGAGTTCTGCTTTTTGGACGCCAACCCAGTGCCCCCCCCCCCCCATACAACCACATTCACCATGCCCCCCCCCCCCCCCCCCACTCCTCCCATATACACACATTATATTTACACAGTACCCGAGCATCATGACCAGTGACGGAAACGTGTAAGCTGTGTTGCCTTACGGCTTCTTGAAGCAACTTTTGCTGGCAATCAACTTGAAAATGCAGTGACTTTCCGCACGTTTGCACATGTACCGCGAAGAACTGGAGAGAGAAAAATGTTGTGACGCCTGTTACTATGTTTTCCTCTTAACTTGAACGTGTGCGAAAAAAGTGCAAATGAATGGCCAAGTTGGAAGAGACAACCAGCAATATAAAAAACGCAGTCGCTAGAAGCGAGTTTCTGCGTCACCGAGCCTCGCCGCAAATGGCGCATCTCGGAGGCACATCTCAACGCAATTACCTTAAATGGCGACGGCGGTCCAGCCCCACCATAGTACAGAATAAATTTCACTTCCAATCAGAAGAGCCATGCAGATGCCGAGTTTCTTGTCTTCAATCAGAAGCGGGGATCTTGTTGTTTTTTCCCTGAGTGGCATGGCCATTTTGTAGCCTTCATCAATCACAGAGAGCCTTCTGCCATGCTTTAGCTGAAAATCGCTTGACCCCCCCCCCCCCCCCCTTCTCCAAGCACCCCCCCCCCCACACACACACACACACTCCCCCATTTAAATAAAAGTGGAGTAATTAGACATTTAAACATGGATGGGTACCGTCGCTGCATTATTTTGGATTTTGAAGTAAACAAGGATTCCCCCCCCCCTGTCATCTGTGGAGAGCTGGGCCAATTTCCGACTTCGACAGTTGCCGGCAGGGGGCGTGCTCTCAATCTAAATCCCACCCCCCCCACCCCAGCCCCACCTCCTCCTCCCACCTCCCCCCGAGTATTTGCTCGCACAGTGTGCTCACTAATCTGCCTCATCGGAAAATTGTTCCATGTTTGCCAACTGGGGTGTGAATTCGTTTTTTGGACGAAGATGGCGGAAAACCCATTGGTGGCATCCGTGGCGGAATTGATTCTGCGTGGTGTTTTCTGACCCGCCCGTCTCCTTTCGGCTCCCACTGTGCCCGCTCACGCATGCGCTTACTTTTTAAAAATATTTTTAAAATATCTTTTAGCGATTTTATTTTTGCATTTTTAACTTGGTCAGCTTTAACAGTTTGTCTTAAGAGAGGTATTTTGAACGACTGGAGGAATGCATCCTTTGATAGAGACACATTTTAAAACCTAACTTTCAAGCAAGTATGTATCAGATTAGAAGCACTCATACAAAACACGCGATGCCCAGCATCTGTTGTTGCTGTTTTTCCCCTCCCCCTGGCGGAATCAATTCCACCAGTAACTGAAACCTACCGACACTGATACTGGGCATTAACAGCGTTCACGTCTGCAGTGGTGCTCTTCTTTCGGCAGTAGTAACGTGAACTCCGCGGAAGATGCTTGACGCCTTTTTCTGCCTCCGTGTCAACCTGCAGTTTCTTGTGTGCTGTTTGAATGACCGAGTTACAAGGAAATTTACACATACAAATTTATATTCTATGTTTTATAGGAGAGTTGGATATAGTAAGTACCAACAATTATAGATTAAAAAAAAAAAAAAAAAAAAAATCCCTATTAAATGCGAGTCGTCGGAAAAAGGGCCATTCGTGTTAAATTTGGTTCATTTTCTTTCTCTACTCCCGACGAAAACAAGCCAGTTAGTGTTCGGGACTGAAGGGGCATCGTTGTGGTAAAGGGGCAAGTCCACTAAGGGCGTTGGGGGATGAATGAAGGGGCTTTGTCATGATAAAGGGGCAGGTCCACTGAGGGCGTTGAGGGATGAATGAAGGGGCTTTTGTCGTTATAAAGGGGCAGGCCCACTGAGGGCGTTGGGGAACGAAGGAAGAGGCTTTAATCATGATAAAGGGGTTTGGGGAATAAAGGGGCTTTTGTCGTGATAAAGGGGCAGGCCCACAGAGGACTTTGGGAATGAAGGAAGAGGCTTTGTCATGATAAAGGGGAGGTACACGGAGGGCGTTGGGGAATGAAGGAAGAGGCTTTAATCGTGATATAGGGTTTGGGGGAATAAAGGGGCTTCTGTCGTGATAAAGGGGCAGGTCCACTGAGGGCGTTGGGAATGAAGGAAGAGGCTTTGTCGTGATAAAGGGGCAGGTCCACTGAGGGCGTTGGGGAATGGGCAGGCTGGGGAATGAAGGAAGAGGCTTTAATCATGATAAAAGGGTTTGGGGAATGAAGGGGCTTTTGTCGTGATAAAGGGGCAGGTTCACCGAGGGCGTTGGGGACTGCAGGAGGCTTTTGTCACAATACAGGAGGAGGCCTGCTGAGTGAATGCCGAAAGCCAGTGATGAATAAAGCAGGCAGGACTGTGGCCAGTGGGTCTTTGGGTCACACTCGATCTTTATCTACAGAATACCTACCAATGCTTTCGTTTGCTCACAAACTCCGTTTTCGACTGCCGGGGCGTTGCATCTTGTTCTTGCTGTTGAATAGGTCGTAGTGTTCATGTTAGTGTTCATGTCATACGAAAAGGTCTATTCTTTTAGGCAGATATCAGTCCACTGTGGCTCTGTGAGCTGAGACGAGTTGCGTGTGAGGTCGTTTTCCTGATGGTATACCTGGACAGTATAATTTTACACAGTATGATGATTTATTTTGATTGGTTGGTTGCTGTTGCTTTTACGTGATTTTTTTTATGTGCGAGTTGACGCTAAAATGTTCCGTAATGAGATGATTAAAGTATTCTGTATTGTGTATAGTCGGCCCGCTCCGACTTCGTTGGCTCAACTTGTAGCTGTAACCTACCACCTGCACTTCGGGCAGAATGGCCAATCTTTTAACGTGCTGCTGCGGTAACTCGAGGATAGAACGGATACCGACATAAGAGCCAGCACAGAAAGTGGACTCTGGAGAAGAAAATTCTCCCGTCAAACCTGCGACCGAAGATCACAAGCGCTGCGCTCCACCGCTGAGCCATTTCGCCTGCCGCTATGTTCTGTGCCAGTGAGAACAGCAGAAGGAGGGTAGAAGGGGTGAGGGGATCGGCCGACACACATCCGACTGTCACGCGCGAGTTGTTCCGGGATGGGGGGTGGGGGTGGGGGTGCGGGCAGCAAACGCGCTCTCTCGGTCTGTGGACAGTGAGATGCGCTCAAGCCCTTTGTGCACAGAGTTGTCTCCATTCCTGCTGCTTCAGCTGCCCTACTTCCGGTCAGCTGCCTGCTTTCACGGCTCATCGACAAAGCGCGTGCTTAGTGGTTCCCTCGTCTGCTTGCTAATCACCCCAGAGACACTGGCTCTGGGAAGCTGATGGATGGATGATGACCACTTGTTATGATGGCGGGTCTCATCTCGTGTATTTATCATCCTTCACAGATCTGCTAGGGCAAGGGCACATTCCACAGTATTTCCACGCACACAACTGACTTGTTAGCAAAGACGTATATATGTGCATTTCGCACACACACACCTGCACTACTGACGTTTTAGGAAAGACATATATAATTATGTGTATTTATTTGTGTTTTCCTTCTAGATATGAGCTAAAAGCTAACGACGCATGTGTGTGTGTGTGTGTGTGTGTGTGTGTGTGTGTGTGTGTGTGTGTGTGTGTGTGTGTGTGTGTCTGTGTCTGTGTGTGTTTCATGGGAAAACAAGATGGAAGGTGACCCGATGCCAGACTGGCGCCGTAGCTTGCATTATGATTTGGAAGGTTTACTGTCGGCTCCCTCATTCTTTCTTTCATTGTCCACAGAAGCCACATACGGCTTATTAGGGACAGGGGAGGTGGGAGTGGGGTACGTGTGAATGGTTCGTCCCTGCGCCCCGACTCGTAAAGACCGAAGAAACCGTCAGAACAATAAATGTTACGGAGGTGGGGACCCCGCCAGTGCAAAGCAACGTGGGTATTTCGCAACTGAGTTTTCACCAGCTGTGCTCCAGAAAAGCAACTGTTGAGGAACAACTCGACATCAAGACGATCCGTCCTGCTATGAGAGCCCAACTCTTACTTACTTACTTACTTCTTTGTTCTTAATGTCCTCGGATGTCAGATGACATATTAGGGACAAGATATACGATGCTCTTAATCATCTAAAATTAATATGATCCGGTTGGCTGTATAACGAATTACTATTACATAAAATTTCTTACTTTGAGTCTATGATGTATTTACTCGGGTCTAGCAGTACTTTCGGGGATGAGGTTAAAAACATGTTTTACATATTTACATTATTTACAAGTCTGCTCGCTTTACGAACAAGTTAGAAATGTATATATTTACAGTTTGATCGGTTAAAACATTGTCTGAAATAGAAACATGCAAACTGCAGACCTGGAGTCTGTAGTCCTGTCATACATTCATGGATACATAATTCATTGCAAAGGTTAAGTCATTGTTAGTGTTAAAAGCCCCAACTCCGTGCCGGTAACGGTCGGGAGTGGGGTGGGGGTGGTGGTGGGTTTGTTGACGGGCGATCCGAGCGCCCCCTTCATGTCCGGGAACAGGTCCGTACGGTTTGGGGGCGTGGTTCAGCGCCGACACACTTGGGTAGAGACAGGTTAAAAACATAGTATGATTGTGCATTGTGTAGGTGGGGGCTCCCTCCCTCCCCGGGAGTCAACCCGGGTATTTGAGGGAGCCAGGGACGTCCTAGGGCGTCCCGCACATTTACAGGTAGGCTGCCACCGGGCAGCTGTAGACGAGTTTGGCTGCGGCACGGAGCAGGCTCCAGCTCTGCTGGTGCCGCAGCGCCAGGCTTCGGACGCACAGTGGGAGTCCCAGACTGGTTAAACTACTGGTGACTGGCGCGAAGTGAGCCGAGCTCTCTCTGCAGTTAAATAAGACATGGTGGAAGGATATCACTCCTCCGCATACACAAGACTTAGGCACAAACATGGTCCGCCAGCAGTCCATGCGTAGCCGGTACATGATTGGGGCGAGGTATGTGGGTACTCCGGGGAAGAAGACTCCGTCTCTGCTAGGAGGGGAGGGATCGAGCCACTCTTTGGCCGTGGCCTGGGCTCGAAAGTCTTCTTCCCGTTTCCTCCACACCCGTCGGGACAGTTTCGAGTAGATGTCGGCTAATCCGAGTTTCAGTTGTAGGGTTTGGGATTCCAGTCGCCTGGCTCCCCTCTTGGCTGCCCTGTCCGCCATCTCGTTGCCCGAGAGGCAGACATGTGCTGGCACCCACTGGAAACGGACCTCCGTTCCGCGGGTGATCAGTTGGTGCACTACCGTCCCGATTTCCAGCACGAGATCCTCTCGAGCGCTGGTGGAATCGGAACGGATGGAGGAGAGCGCAGACCTGGAATCACTACAGATTACTATTGCACATGGTGGTGTACGTACTTCACTGATGTGCTGGAGCGCCATCAGAATGGCTGTCAGCTCAGCAGTGAAGATTGATACAGGTGGTAAGGAGAAGGACTTCCTTAGGCTGTGGAACTCAGGAATGGCAAAGGCGGCTCCAGCGGAGCCGTCCTCGAGCACTGAGCCGTCTGTAAAAATTTGAAGAAATTGTGAATATTTATTTTCAAGTAATTCGTTAGTTATGCAGGCTTGGAGAGGGGGGCTCTGGTCCCTCGTCAGTCCCTCCACCTCCGCCCTTTCCATCAGCCGGGGGGGGGGGGGGGGGGGAGGTTAGGGATGAAGGGGTCTATCTGCCGCCGAGGCACCGTCCAATCCCGCTCCCTCCACCAAGTCGGCGACCAGGTCGCAGATGGAGGAGCAGTAGGAGACACGGGTGGGGCCTCGGAAGGACCCACTCACCTCTTCGACAGTGGAGTTATCTACAGTTTGGCTGCGGAACACGTACTTAGCAGTCATGAGTTGGATCTGGTCTCTCAGTGGTAGCAGCCCGGCATCCCGGTACACCAGGCTGTGAGGCACGGACTGCGGTAGCCCGAGGGCCAGTCGCAGAGCCCGGACCTCGATAGCGGTCAGACGCTTCAAGCCTGTCTCGGTGATGCTGGGCATGGCCTCCAGGCCGTAGACCAGTCGTGAGCGTACCAAGCTCCTCACCAACGACACAAGCACCTTAGGTGGGTTCGCCCAGGGCTGTGTGCTGAGCACCTTGATTACATTCAAGGCGCGGGAGGCGTTGCGGGCGTTGTGGTCCACGTGGCGGTTGGTACGCCCCATACGTTGAAAGACGACCCCTAAGTACTTGACTTGGTCTGTCGGAAAAACATGTTCATTGTTCACCTTTATCGATATATCTTGGATGCGTCGTGAGCAGATATGGAAGGGCAGGAAGACTGTTTTCTGGGTGGATAGGGTGAAACCGTTCACTTGCATGAACCGGATCACCCCGTCCACAGCTTCCTGAAAGGTTTTCATGCTGATTTCCATGTTCCTGCTATTCTCTTTGTGGGGTCTTCTGACGTGGGTGTCCAACCATATGGCCAGATCGTCGGCGTACATGGTTAGCACTACCTTCCCCTGCACACAGCTTTCCACATCATGGACCATAATATTAAACAGTAGTAGTGCGATGACAGATCCCAGCGGCACTCCCATATATCTATCTGCTTAGCAGCGGACATGGCCCCCTTCCATCTGACCTGCAACGAACGACCCGTTAAAAACGTTTTAATATAGTTAAAGATCTTGCCTGAGAGGCCTATCTTCTGAAGCTTCTGTAACAATCGTGCGTGCCAGACCTGGTCGTAGGCGCGGGAGATGTCAAAGAAGCACGATAGTTGGCTTAAACGTATTCTACATGCCTTGCTATTTAGTATAAGTATTGCTAATTATGTACTAAGACTTTTGATAATACTTATTGACACACTTGCCAGATAGCATATAATTATATACATATGTGTACATCTCTCTCTCTCTCTCTCTCTCTCTCTCTCTCTCTCTCTCTCTCTCTCTCTCTCTCTCTCTCTCTCTCTCTCTCTCTATTACGCCTCTGTCATTCCCCCTCTCTCTTCCCATCTTCCTCACCAGAATGTAAGATGAATTAAGGTATGAAGTTTTTGTTGCTGCTGTTTTTGTGTTCTTGTGTGTGTGTGTGTGTGTGTGTGTGTGTGTGTGTGTGTGTGTGTGTGTGTGTGTGTGTTTTGTCTTTGTCTTCTGTTTGGTGTCTGTTCTAGTCTCTTGTAGCCTTACATGTTATACAATGCTTGTTATCTTGATACTACTGAGATTAGCTACTTATATACTTAATAGTCATTGTAGGGCATATATACATGTATGTATTATATAATATATATTTATCTTGCCATTGTTACTTGTATGCTTAATGGGATGGAGATTAAATATTTAACAAACAAAAAAACAAAAGCAAAAATGTGTATAAGTATGTACAAAAAAAACTAACGCCTTCCTTCCTTTGTCCATGATATTTGAAAATCAGCTCAGGTTCTGAAATGTTTAATAATTGTTATAATTATAATAATAATAATTATAGTGCAGAATGTACATGTGAGGAACAAAAATCATACAAAGACGTGTGAATGCATGAGCGAGAGAAATACTGTAACGATGGATGAATGTTTCTGAATAAAAGCCCCACAATGATGTGCTTGGCAAAAAAAAAGAAAAAAAAAGAAGCACGATAGGAGAACCTTTCTCCTCCCCATCGCTCTCCCGACGTGCTCCCCCAACTTCACCAGGTGGTCGGTGACACCCCGCCCCCGTCGGAAGCCGGCCTGGCACGCAGGAAACACTTTCTTGGTTTCACAGAAGTACTCCAGTCGGCGCTTGATCACCCTCTCGTACACTTTCCCCAAGTGCGACGTGAGGGAGATGGGCCGGTAGCTGGCGATCTCCTTCCTTGCTTTCCCTATCTTATGGATGGGTACCACGACGGCGTGTTTCCACTCAGCAGGAATCGTACCCCCGTCCCAGCACCTCTGGAAGAAGCCGAGTAGAGTCTTAAGAAAAGACTCAGGCACCTCCCTCAGCATCTGGTACGAGACGATGTCCAGCCCAGTGGACACTTTCACTTTCTTGATCGAGGCTAGCGCCCGTTTCAGCTCAGTGCAGGTCAAAGGGGAGTTGACCGGTAAGCTGTCGTCCGCCGCCGGATCGGAGTAGACTGCCTCCCTTTCGCGTCGAAACTGACGCCTGTCGGCGGGGAGGTTTTCAGAGTTGCTTTCCTCGGCGAAGGCATCCGCGAAGGCGTCCGCCTTGGCCTGGTCAGTGGTGTAGACCTGATTGTCCTTGTGCAGGTCAATGTTGGGGGCAACGTACTGCTGTTTCATCTTTTTGATTTTCTTCCAAACAGAGCCAAGGTCTGTTTTACCGGCTGAGACAGAGTCCGAAAAAGCTAACCAGTAGTCTCTCTTGGCCTGGGCTGTAACCTTATTACAATTCCTGTTGGCTAGTTTCATTTCTGCGTGTGTTTCAGCCGTTTGGTTTCTACAGTAGATTTTGTACAGCTTTCGTTTGGTTCGGACGGCCTCTTCGCAGTCTTCGTTCCACCAGGGGTTGCTTCCCGGTTGTGCCGTGCCACCGCTGGTGGTGGGTATGGCAACCCTGGCTGCTTCCAGAAGCGAAGAGACTATCCGGCTGTTAACGTTCTCCAGGTCCGGCTGGTCAACGTCTATGTCGACGGATCCCAGTTCGGCCCGGAACCGGTCCCAGTCAGTCGATTCGTACCTGAACCTGGTTACTGGCGCGGAACTCCCCATGTCAGCCGCATGGGTCATGCTGATGGTGATCGGAGGAGAGGGTATCCACCCCAACCTCCCACCCTACTCCACCAGCCAGGTCCGCTGAAGCGAAGGTTAAGTCAATAGCGGACGGCCTCTGATCCGAGCGATCCGGAATGCGAGTCGAGGATCCGTCGTTAAGGATAACGAAACAGCTGTCGTTGATCTGTGAAGTTAGGTCCGGAGAGGAACTCTCCCAGCCCCGCTCCCAGCATCTGTCACGTACATTAAAATCCCCCATCACCACACAACCGCTTTTCCCGCCCAGTCCCGATAGCCACTCAAAGCTAGTGCAGGGGGTCGGGGTGTAGCAGTTGACTATGGTGACATCGGGGTTTCCTTTAACTCGCACTCGTACCACACAGGTATAGCCGTTGGCAGGGCCCGCCGTGTCCGCTACAATGGAAAAATTCATGTGTAATCTAACGTAGATACAGACCATCACCCTTCCGTCCGGAGACGTCGGTCCACACACCGGCGGGTGATAGTATCCCTCCAGGTGGGGCAGCTTCTGAGGCTGGCAGTTCAGGGACTGTAGACTAAGAAGATCAAAGTTATTTGTGGAAATGTATTGGACGATATAATCCAGCGTAGTTGTAATGGAACGGCAGTTCCATTGTAACACTCTTAATCCCTTATACTTGACGGATTAGACAGAGGGTTAAATCACAACTTATGTTAGTTGAGAGTCGGTCCGCTAACAGATAACGGGAGACAACTTATCACCGGCCGGGGCCTCTAGCACCCCCGCCAACACCAACATCAGGTCGAGAGGGCGGGACATGGAGGGTGTCTGCCGCTTCTGGCCAGTGATCTTGTTAAAAACAGCCGTCAGGATGCTCAGCAAAGGTGTACAGTCTCCTGATTGTCTGGTCTCCAGTAGACTCAGCATGAGCTTCCAGAGGAAACCGTCCAGGGACAGGGTCTCATCTAACTTCTCGTGTAAGTCTACCTTAGCCTTGGTGTACAGCTGATCCAATTCAGTCCCCAGGTCAATCTTCTGGCAACTGTTGCTGAGTTCTTCCATCAGCCTCCTGTTCTTTTGCTGCTCTAGGAGCAGCTGGTATTGCAGGGCGGTTTTTTCCATCGCCGCCCTCCTTCCCTTCTTCCTTCGGGTTCTACGGGTAGAACTTTTCGGTTGTTGCTTGCTGGGGGCCTCGGCTTCAGTGCCAGAGGTCGCACCACGACTCTTGGTAGAGTTAGGAGGGGCGGCAGAGACGGTTGGTTCCTCTGCTAGTGGACTCACGGGCCCGTCTCCCCAGACACTGGAGACCTCCGAGATGCGGGACAGCAGTTCTGTCACCGCCCTTGGTCGTCGCGCGGGCGGCACCAGGTCCGGACTCGGAACCACCCATCGCGCCACCCTTCCTACCTGCTGTGGAGTGTTGGCCGACAGACTGCTGCTGCTGACCCTTCCTTGCCGACGCTCGGGTGGCGAGGCCGGGCCCACCACCACCAGCACCACCTCCCGCTCGGGCTGTCCGCCCCGCCGCTACGCCAGCGTAGGTTCGCAGGGGACCAGCACCAACGGTGACGGGCACGGTGGTTTCGACCGTCACGGGACCAGCAGTCGTCCACCGGCTTGGCGGCCGGCTGATCCGACTCCTGGACCCGAGGCTTCAGCTCCTCCCGGGCGCGCTGCATGGCGACGGTGTAGGGGAAGTACGTACTACTTCGTAGGGTGTTGGCTCGCTGCCGGATTAACATCTCCGGGCAGCCTTTGTAGGCCGCCGAGTGGCGACCGTTGCAGTTCACGGTCGCTGCGTCACATTTGTCGTGGGTGTGGGAATTTTTCCCACATTTGGAGCAGCGACCCTGTCTCGCACGGCACTGTTGCTTTGTGTGACCAAGTGACTGGCACTTGGTACACCGACGTACCGGTGCGGCGTAGGCCTGTACGTTGTACGGCGTCGACCCGAGCCAGACTTCGGTGGGAAGCTCCGTGGCCTCCAGTGAGATACGAACCGCCAGGGACGGCTCATTATGCTTGTTATTCAGGCGTGTCACTGCAGCGACGCGGTGACCGCCCGCCTCGAGGTCCTGTCGGACGAGTTGGAGCTCGTTCCCTCCCTTGGGGATGGGACCGACCACCCCGTCCACAACGGGTCGCGGCACGCGCGCTCCGATGGGAACCCCGCCAGGCAAGGTCTCCAGGCGGGCCAGCTTACTTTGCTGGGCCTCACTGCTGCATCCGATCAGCCACTTTCCCGAAGGAAGGGGCCTCACGGACCTGATGGCTCCCACGGCGTTGGCGAGGAGCTGGCTGCGGTGCCACGGTCCGAGCTTGTCGAACCGTGCGGCACCCCCGCCGAGGTCGTGCAACACCACGGGGTATTCTACAAACGCTGGCGTCCGGGTTCCTTGCTGGAAGAGGCGCCTACGAGAGGCCCCCTCAGCTGTGAACCTCTGGTTCGCTGCCGGTTTGCTGGGTTGGTTGGAAGGTGGAGCCTTGTGACTCTTTTTTCCCACCTTGGGGAGGGGGGGGGGGGGGGGGGGACATTTGCGCTGGGCGTAGTTTTGGGCGGACGGTCGTCTTTGGGACGGTTGTCCGGTTTCTTCGGGCTGTTGACCAGGGGGAGCAAGCTCGACCCCTCGTCGCACGCCGCTTCGAGGCTCGGTGACGCGGTCACCACCGAGATCAGGGACTCTCCGTCGGATCCGACAGGGCTGGAGGATGGTTCCTCAGACATGCCCCCCTCTCCAACTTTGGTCATTTTGAGGGGAGTCTGTGACGTTGGCGTCACATCTCTCTCGTTGCTGCTGTCGTTAGACAGTCTTCGTTTAGGCCTGCGCGGCCGACGTCGCCGACGGTTCTCAGACCCCGACGACTCTGGGGAACTTCCTCGGGAGGACGGGGTGGGGGTGAGGGGACCAGACCTCGGTGGAACACCATTTCCAGCTGGTCCTTCCTCAATCCTCACTGGAATCGCCTTTCCCACGGGACCAGAGTCGCCAGAATCTTTCCGAGAAGCGTCGGGCCCAGGGCCTTTGCTTCCTTCCATCGCGTCGTTGCACACACACACAGAGCAGACGTCGCACAGACTTGTAGAAATTTCACACTAGGGCTATTCGCACTACCACCACCTCACTCTACACCAGCACGCACCATGCACTGATGGGCGAGGGGGGAACGGGAGATCAAAAAGTGAATATGGAAGCTACACCACAACGAAATGCACTCTCTACACCACAAAAACACCACAACACAGCACAAAGAACAAAGGAAGCCCACTAGCTGGAGTTACGGCCTATCAGGTCGTGAGACACGAACACCGAGATTGCCTCACAGGACCATCTACTGGATAACGCTGCTGAGCTCACTCCACACGGCGGTTAAGCCGGCGTGACGACCGCGCCAAAACACCGAACGACTCTACGCGCTTGAAGGCGAGAGGACCGTCGATGAACACTGACGCGCACCACAGCGGAAAGGCACATTCAACACACGATATCACTGGGTCTCCAGCCACACACGGCAGTTATACTCACAGCCACAAATACACAGCCCGGGTAGACACGGTCACAGCCACAGATAATACAATACGGGTATACAACACTTTACAGTCACGAAAATACAAGACAATACTAGGTCGCTAGACAAAGGAAAATGAACACTGCCACAGATACTACAACACGGGTATACAACAAGTCACAAAAATACAACACGATACTAGGTCGTTAGACAAAGAGAAACACACCACACACACAGATACAGGCGGGTAAACCTCCTGAAAATTTAGAATATGATCGCAAAAATTGCAAAATTGACTCTAATTAATGCAAGATGCTCTCCGGGTAACGAGGGTCACCCGAGAACACAATACAAAAATCGTTCGTAAAGAAAAATAGGTAAAAGGTACGATACCAACAGCTTGCCTCGATCCGAGATTCCTAGTCGCAACGTTGGTCTGCGCCAGAGCGCGACGAAAAGGGAAGTCTCACAGTCCACTACACCACTGAGCTCACAGGCCACGGTAGGGTAAACTAAGCTCTTATGCCTTGTCCAACTCTCTCTCTCTCTCTTTCTTTTATCTCCCCCCCCCACTCTCTCTCTTCACCCCCCCCCCCCCCCCCCCCCCCGTGTCTCTCCCACACACATGTACAGACAGGTATACCCCCGGCGGAAGAGTGCAGCGGACGAAGAAGTGAAAATGTGCTGACAATGCACAATCGCTTCGCCTATTCGCCTTTCTAAATTTGGCCTTTTGGGTTCTTGTAACATTTTCCCCAATTCTCTTGAAAGATGTCGCCCTGGTATAATTATAACCTGCGTGGTTGATTGATCATTAGGAAACACTTGTCCATCTTGTCAAATGTAAAGAGGTATGTCTCACGACAACGACCTGGGTTGTGATAAAATATATTCTGCCTGCCTGTCTGTCTGCCTGTGTGTGTGTGTGTGTGTGTGTGTGTGTGTGTGTGTGTGTGTGTGTGTGTGTGTGTGTGTGTGTGTGTGTGTCTGTGTGTGTGTCTGTCTGTCTGTATGTCTCTCCCCCCCCCCCCTTTCTGTTCTTTTAACCTGAGAAATAAAGACACAACTGAATGTAGAATACTCTTTCAAAGCAAAAGGAAACAGCACGAAGCAATTCATGTCTGGAACAATGGCAGTACATCTCAGGGGACCGCTAACTCTTGACTTCATAGCAGTTTCTAACGAGATCAAACCATTCCAATTACTCTCTGTTACCACGAACTCTCTGTTACCACGGAATGCATAAAGGATCCCCCATTTGCATCTCTCTCGCCATTGGCTTATATACCGTTGCACACGGCGACCGCAGCCGCACTGACTCCGGTCTGAAGGGGCGCAGAGGCACGGTGCAGCGGCTTCCGTCAGAGCCGTTGTTGGCCGGCGTCCAGCGCCCTGATGCAGATGCGGCGCATCAGCGAGGACGGAGTGGTCCGGAGCGGCACTGAAACTGTCGCCTGTAAACAACCGACCGTTCCGGCAGCCCCCGTCCTCGCTGACTGGGGTCCACACGGGCGGACCCCAGAGTGTTACAATGAAAAAGGCCGTCATTGTGAGAGCGCGACTTTTTGTACCGCTACCAGTCTTCAGTGCAGCACTTTTTCTTGTCGTCTTGAACTTCCTGCCCTAGGGAAAACTTGGCCGGCCGGGCATCGTTGTGGGTTTGGAAGCAGCAACGGCAGCAACAAAACCACGGACATAGCCGTTGCTTGCCCGTCGTGCTGGGATGGCCGGTGTAAATTTCGGCGCCATTACAATGCAAATGATGCAGCTTGGGTGGTCCTGCAGACACTAATTGTCTCTCGGCCTGAGTGTTGGCTCATTAACTGGAAAGTACTGCACACAGTCTATTACTGATGTGTTATTAGTGTTTAAAGGCACCCAAAAGTAGAGAAACGATTACCTTTTCCATTATGGGACAGGTTAAAGGCCGCTTATCTATAGAGCGATGCCTTATTATCAGATTTTATGGACACTTAATTATTTATTTATTTTTTATTTCGGTGTGTTACTTTTATTTTCCCGTGGTGATCGCTGATGCAAAAGTTCGCTCCCCTCTGCTAACAATCCGTAGCCCGATACCAGGCATGGAGACCAGAAAAAGAACAGAAGCTGTTTCAATAGAACAAGGCGTCGACTCGGGGTGTGACTGGGACTAAATAGGTCGTCTTTATCTAACAGAGTTTGGTTACAGAGGGACTGTGGCACGGAGGAGAGAGAGAGAAACTAAAGCGGATTAACGCGGTGGAGACGTTCCATGATCTGTGGAGCCAATCGAGTTGGCCTTGTAGACGCTGTCTGAGTGGTTCTCCTTGTCTTGCGGTCTCCAGGTGCCGGGCCCTGGCTCCGTAGCGCCTTTGGCGTGAGGATGTCGGTCACGGGATATCTTTCCGCATCCGGCTGTCACGTAAAACTTCCAGAAAACTTAGCCGAGTGGCTTGATTCAATTCTTGTTGCCTCTTTGAATTGCGTCGCTAAGTGACAATGTCTACATTCTGATGAGAGCAAGAGTTATAACTCTGAAAAAACTAGACAGACTCAGTTTCGTGTTTAAATACCGTCATAAATTCACATGTGGAGTGATGGACTGAAGGCAAATAATATTTTAATATTTTTATTCTATTCATGGAAATAGGGGATGGATGAGAGAGATAACTCGAACTCGAAAACTTTATTTTACAAGATTTGTAGTTAAGTTCACTCAAACATGGATCAACAACTAGTCCTTATAAGCTACAGATGAGAGAGGAGAGAGGGGTGTGGGGGGGGGGGAGGGTAAGAAAGTAAGTTGGTGTTTTACGCCCAGTCAACCGGTTCGGTTATATCAGGGCGAAGGGAGGGGAGGGGTTACATCACCTTTCGTAATAACAGGTGGAAGTGTGCACAAATATATATCTAGTACTGTCAGTTGTTTACAGTGGTGTGTGTGTGTGTGTGTGTGTGTGTGTGACAGAGA
Organism: Alviniconcha strummeri; assembly: GCA_963584105.1. Taxonomy (NCBI): domain Eukaryota; kingdom Metazoa; phylum Mollusca; class Gastropoda; family Provannidae; genus Alviniconcha; species Alviniconcha strummeri. Next base: position 7,120,051 of record OY757556.1, read on the forward strand.
TTGTGTATCTTTGCTGTGTATGTGTGTGTGTGTGTGTGTGTGTGTGTGTGTGTGTGGGTGTGTGTGTGTGTGTTGAGAGAGAGAGAGAGAGAGAGAGAGAGAGAGAGAGAGAGAGAGAGAGAGAGAGAGAGTCGGCATGGCTACAGTGAGAACTTGTCCCCTGTTTAATTTGTCAGCGCTGTGAGGCCAGGAGTGCCTTGCTGTCGGTCGCCAGGAGAGACAGAGAGGGATGGCTGTTATGCAGCCTGGCTGCTGGTCTTCTTCGGGACCGGCACGCCACCTCTGGGCCTGTTGCATAATGATATATATGGCAACAGTATGTGTGTGTGTGTGTGTGTGTGTGTGTGTGTGTGTGAGAGAGAGAGAGAGAGAGAGAGAGAGAGAGAGAGAGAGAGAGAGAGAGAGAGAGAGAGAGATGATTTACACGCCTGGCACGATTTCACCGGCAAGGTTGAGGCTGCCGAGAATACGTAACAGTGCAGCTGAAGCCTAGCACATAGTACTGATGTATCACTGTAGAGATAAATACCTCGGCTGACGTCCCTCGGTTTGAAGACATATGTACCGTTAAGCACAGTTCATGCCCCTTTGCACACTGTGACTGATGCCGGCTCCGAAGCAGACCTAGTTTCGGGGACGACTGGCCTGTAGGTACTTCAGTTTTTCGTCGTACTCGGGTCCAGCAGACGGCGGCTTGTCGAGCTGTTAGGACTGCATCTCCTTCTCTGTGGTGACAGTCACTGGCGTGAGGCTTGGGTAACAGACGACGAATGAAGACGCTGCGGCGGGGAGCTTCGGACGCAGAAATCAAGGTCTCATTCTTTAGTCTCAGTTCGTTGAGAAAGGTTTCAAGAAAACCGAAAATTTTGAACACAATCTAGTTTTACTGTTGTTTTTGTTTAAACTAAGGTCCCCTCAGCTGTGAAGCTGCAGCTATGGAAGGTTCTCTTTGCACTTATATATATATATTATGCTTAGCCTGCTGCCAGGAATTCCGGATCACTGATTTCTTACATCCGGTTC
>OY757556.1:7121273-7154403 GCA_963584105.1 Alviniconcha strummeri
ATGCTATATCTGCACCGCCCGGCAGGAACGCTGTAGAACTAAGATCTTAGAACATTTTTAGCATCTTTCACTCTGATGGTAAACACACCGGTGATAACTGCACACGGAGAATTAAATACTGGAAAGGTTGCAAGCAGAGAAATGTTTGATCACGTGTTTAAAAGAAGGGGGGGGGGGGGGGAGAAGGCTTCGCCAAAATGGCCATACGTCCGTGTAAACAGTGTATAAATCATTTCCGTAGCGATTGAATTCCTGTGCGTGACTGGGTCGAGTGGCCCTTTATTTCTCGCAAAGGAAGTGTTGCTTGTCAGCCCTCAGATCGTGCGAGATGCTCAGAAGCGCATCTTTTATCAGGGTTTTGCACATGCGGATTGGTCATAAGTGCATTTTGTTTTCAGTGCGCACCTTTTAAAATGTCATAGTTACGCACCCAATATACAGAGACAGTATACAGAGACAGAGAGAGAGTGTGAGAGCGTGCGCACACACAGACACTTGGTGCCTACCTCTCTGTGCCTTCAGTCTCTTTGGCTCTGCCTGTCTGTCACTCCCCCTGGGGAGGAGGGAAGGAGGGCTGGGGAGGGAAGGACAGGAGGGCTGGGGAGGGAAGGACAAGAAGGCTGGGTAGGGAAGGGCAGGAGGGTTGGGGAGGGAAGGGCAGGAGGGTTGGGGAGGAGAGGACTGGGGAGGGAAGGACAGGAGGGCTGGGGAGGGAATGGCGTGGGAGGGAAGGACAGGAGGGTGGGAAGGGGGAAGAGGGTTGAGGAGGGAAGGACAGGAGCGCTGGGGAGGGAAGGACAGGAGGGCTGGGGAGGAGGGGAGGAGGGCTGGGGAGGGAAGGACAGGAGGGCTGGGGAGGGAAGGACAAGAGGGCTGGGGAGGGAAGGGCAGGAGGGTTGGGGAGGGGAGGGCTGCGGAGGAAAGGACAGGATGGCTGGGGAGGGAATGGCTTGGGAGGGAAGGACAGGAGGGTTGTGGAGGGGAGGGGAGGGCTGGGAAAGGAAGGACTGGAGGGCTGGGGAGGGGAGGGGAGGGCAGGAGGGCCGGGGAGGGGAGGGCAGGAGGGCTGGGGAGGGGATGACAGGAGGAGGAAGGAAGTTAGGGATCGCCCACTCAGGCGTAATAATACTGTCCGACCCGAGGCCATGCATCACAAGGTCTCCCATGAGGGGAAAAACAACAACAAAACATCCCGGAGTGGTTCTCGCATTGCGCGAGTGTTTTCTGCATGTGGGCACACACACACACACACACATACACATATATATATATATCGATCCGGGGCACAGAGAGAGAGAGAGACCTACTTCCTTTAGAAAGAGCCTTGTGAGTGCGTCAGTTCCTCCTTGGAGCCAAATCAGATTTTTTCTGCCCCAAAGCAAAACAGAGAGCAGCGGGGTTATGATAAATCTGATTCTGGTGAGGAGCATTATTATGTAGGTCATGCAGACACGGGTTTCTCAACCTGAGTAGCTCATCAGTGACCACCGGCACATACTGATGAAAGGATATTAACCCAATACTGACGAAAGAAAACCGCCGAGTGTGTGGTAGACTCATTAGCATGGGAGAATACTTTCGGCACGCACGCACGCACGCACGCACGCACGCACACACACACACACGGACGCACGCACCCACCCACCCACGCACGCACGCACGCACGAACGCACGCACGCACGCACGCACGCACGCACGCACACACACACACACACACACACACACATACACATACACACACACACACACTACAAACGCACACACATGCCGGAAACCCTCCCAATCTATGCAGAAAACGCTCCGGGGTGATTTGTACGGGGGGGGGGGGGGGGGGAATTGTTTGAGATGATTGGCGTTTCGTTGGTATTTTTATGGTTTCAATGGTGGTGGTGTTGATCATGCACGGGAAACTCGTATTTTTCGCCAAACGTGAAATCCACCCCGGGCTGGTTTGGTTTGGAGGGTGGGGCGGTGGGGGTTGGGTGGCAGTGTGGCGCGTGTCGTCGGGCAGTGACCTGTCAGGAAAAGCTGTCCAAAACGAAGTCTGTCCCTGACGCACGTTTCTGGCCTCCGAAACGGAGAGCGTTAAACAGGGGAGAGCAGGCAGACGCACACGCAAAGGGCCAGGGGGCCTGCAGTTTTTGGACTCAATCTGGTTTTGTGGAATATTGCCAGGCCGGGCGTGAAAACGAGGCGGCGAAGGGTGGAAATATTGAAATTGTGCGTCACAAATTGCAGCCAGTAGCGAGGCTTATTCACTTTGGAGTTAAACCCTTACTTGACACGACTTGGCCTCTCTTTTTTCCCCTCCCGCTGTTTTGTGTGTGTGTGTGTGTGTGTGTGTGTGTGTGTGTGTGTGTGTGTGTGTGTGTGTGTGTGTGTGCGTGCGAGCGTGAGTGCATGCGTGTGTTTTCCTCCAGATGATTGTTTGATGCTTTGAATTAAGATTTTGCGTTGTTACTTTTGAAAACCGGTTTCCCTTTGACCAGCCTTCGAACAGTGGAGGAGAATCTGCACTATCTGCAAAAGTATTGTTAGTGATTTTTTTCAACTGTCAGGAATTTCACTTTTGTCGTACGCTGTGGTCTGCCCCAGCTTATGGTCTGTCCCAACTGCGCAGGTTCAGGCAAGTCGTACACTATGATGGGCTCTCGGAGCCAGAAGGGCATCATCCCACGCCTGTGTGACCAGCTGTTTGACCGCATCGCCGCCCGGACCCACGCGGAGCTGTCGTGCAAGGTGGAGGTGTCCTACATGGAGATCTACAACGAAAAGGTCCACGACCTGCTGGACCCCAAAGGGTAAACCCTGCACTCCACACTTAGGGCACGCAACGTGTGTGTGTGCGTGTGTGTGTGTGTGTGTGTGTGTGTGTGTGTGTGTGTGTGTGTGTGTGTGTGTGTGTGTGTGTGTGTGTGTGTGTGTGTGTGCGTGCGTGTGTGTGTGTGCGTGCGTGTTTTGTTGTTTTGTTGACATTGTGGTTTTATTCTCACTTTTTTTTTTCTCGGGAAGGGCGGGGTTTTAGACAAAGGGCGAAGTCGATACCTTCATGTAAGTGTAAAGCACTTCCATAAGTTTTTTTGTTCTCCTTACTTGCAGTTGGCTTTTCATAATTATTATACCCCTTTTGTCCGTCTTGTGCGATCTCTCATAAAGTTGAGCAGTTCGCAGTCAGTAACGACACCTGACTCCCTGTGGTGCACGCGCACCTATAGCCTCCGTAATACGCTCAGAGTCCATTCAGTACTTCGGTTGAGTCAGTTTGTTCAGTCGTACGGTCGAAGTGTAGAAAAAATGAGCAAGTAATGGGGGGGGGGGGGGGGGGGCGCAATGCTAAGCAGAAACCAGCGTGGTTATCAGAGGTCTGATTTATTATGTTGGGTGCCTAGGTCAGACACGTGTTTCGCTACCTGAGCAGCTCATCAGTGAACACAGGCACATAATGGCGAGAGGACGTCAGCCCGATACTAATGCAAGAAGACCACCGTCAGCTTGCGGAAATAATCCCGGCTGACACACCAAAGCATCGCTAAACGTAGGGGATGTGTATTAAGAAGACGTGTAAAAAAGGGGCTGTCAGCAGAGGCTTTTCCGATGAAAAAGTCACCGAAGGAAGCTAACAAAGAAGTAATCGTCGCAAAAACCAAAAAACGGTAATTACGATCGATTATTTGGCTGCCAGATCGAAGCAAAGATCACTTTTGAGTTACGAGATGCGTTTTGCGACCGAGAGTCGGCCAGAGGAAAATCGGCAGTGCGAGAGGGGGAAACATGGCTTGTCTATTGTTTAGAAAATGAAGCGTTTTGAGGTTAGAGTTGAAGGAGTCCAGGAATACTCCTTTCCCCGGAGAGGGAGGGGAAGGCCGTATCCATTGTCAGAACCACTGATGACATTTTCAAGGCGAGTGGGTGTGCGGGGTCGTGTTATTTAGGAGGAACGGAGTGAGGCAAAAAAGCAGCACGATCGTCTGCTACATCAGCAGAATGTGTGTGCATATTCATTAGGCTCTTCCGACAGGGTCCATTGTGCCTACGGTTCGCTAACTTCTAAATTCCTTTCGATTCCTAGAGCGCTGGGAAAACAAAAAACTTCGAACGGAGACAAAAGCCGAAAAGGCGCACTGATTTTTTTCTTCCTGTCTTTTCAACCCTCCTCCGTCTCCGTCCCCCTCTTCCCCCCACCCTCCTTCCCGCTTTGCAGCAGGCGGCGTGATCGTCATTTAAAAGCCGATAATTCCACGGTCCGCGTGACACGTGGCGAACAAACCGATATGTCTTGGTCAGTTCATGGTCCTCTTCTATCTTGGTCAGTTCATGGTCCTCTTCTGTCTTGGTCATCTCGCTGTCCCCTTCTGTTTTGGTCAGTTGGTCCTCTTCTGTCTTGGTCAGTTGGTCCTCTTCTGTCTTGGTCATCTCGCTGTCACCTTCTGTCTTGGTCAGTTGGTCCTCTTCTGTCTTGGTCATCTCGCTGTCCCCTTCTGTCTTGTTTATCTCGCTGTCCCCTTCTGTCTTGGTCAGTTGGTCCTCTTCTGTCTTGGTCATCTCGCTGTCCCCTTCTGTCTTGGTCAGTTGGTCCTCTTCTGTCTTGGTCAGTTGGTCCTCTTCTGTTTTGGTCAGCTCATGGTCCTCTTCTGCCTTGATCATCTCGCTGTCCTCTTTTGTCTTGGTCATTTGGTCCTCTTCTGTCTTGGTCAGCTCGTGGTCCTCTTCTCTTTTGGTCATCTCGCTGTCCTCTTTTGTCTTGGTCAGTTGGTCCTCTTCTGTCTTGGTCATCTCGCTGTCCTCTTGTCTTGGTCATTTGGTCCTCTTCTGTCTTGGTCATCTCGCTGTCCTCTTGTCTTGGTCAGTTGGTCCTCTTCTGTCTTGGCCATCTCGCTGTCCTCTTTTGTCTTGGTCAGTTGGTCCTCTTCTGTCTTGGTCATCTCGCTGTCCTCTTTTGTCTTGGTCAGTTGGTCCTCTTCTGTCTTGGTCGTCTCGCTGTCCTCTTTTGTCTTAGTCAGTTGGTCCTCTTCTGTCTTGGTCGTCTCGCTGTCCTCTTTTGTCTTAGTCAGTTGGTCCTCTTCTGTCTTAGTCATCTCGCTGTCCTCTTTTTCTTGGTTACCTCGGGGTCCTTTTCTATCTTGAAGGGGCACTGACATGTTTGTGGTGGTTTCGTTTTTATTTGTTGTTTGTTTGTTTGTTTGTGTGTGTGTGTGTGTGTGTGTGTGTGTGTGTGTGTGTGTGTGTGTGTGTGTGTGTGTGTGTGTGTGTGTGTGTGTGTGTGTGTGTGTGTGTGTGTGTGTGTGTGTGTGTGTGTGTGTGTGTGTGTGAAGAGTCCATGGCACGGATGCACGAAGTGGGACGGCAGTGAATACATAGATTAATAATAATGGCTTCTTATGAGTGTGTCTCGCCTCGGCGGAGCCCCCAGCGATTGGATTGCAAAGAAACATTGAAAGAACACAAGATACAAGAACACAGGTACTGCAGCAGTACCCGGCAGAATTGGATTTTAACGTCCTGTTAACCGCACGGGGTTACATGACCTCCGGACACACGGCCGACATGACCGCCGAACATATGTCCGACATGACCCCAGAATAATAATAATAATGGAAATTTGTAAGCGCCCTGCCTATCAAAATATTTCAACAGCTCAAGGCGCGTACACAGGCAAGAATAGTGGCAACATACTACAACAAAAAACAGCAAAAGATTTAACAAAATACACATTCACTTACTTCATAGTACACACACACACACACACACACACACACACACACACACACACACACACACACACACACACACACACACACACACGAACATGACCGCCGAACACACGGCCGACATGACCGCCGAACACATAGCCGACGTAACCTCCGAACACAGGGCCGACATGACCTCCCAACATCTCCAGCTGACTTGACCTCCAAACACAGGGACAACATGTCTTCCAAACACATGTCGACATCACGACATCCGAATACACGGCCGACATGACCACCGAACACAGGGCAGACGTTGATAGAATCCGGCATACAGCATACTGGAGCCGATGGCTACGGGCAGCTGCTAAACCGGATCCCGGAGTCCCGTGGACAGCCGTTGCAGAGAGAAAACAAGACGGTTGGGGAAGGCGAGGGAATCAGTATTTGGAAACAACAGCCCGCGGGTGGTCGTAAACCTTGTTTAGCGCCAGCTTGTCGGAGAAGAAGTTCCAGCGGGAACCGAAATGCCGAAAGGCCTTGGAGGGTAGACGTGAGGCGGGGTTGGGGGGCGGAGGGGGGGGGGGGGACTTTCTTTTTACCCAGAACAATACTGTCACTGTCACAGAACCAGAATGGTCGGTTTATCTCTCTGTTCGTGGGTAACTGTATCGGAAGAGGTACTGGCGGGAACCAAACCGTAGAAGGCTTGCGAAAGAGAGAGACGGGAGTGGGGGAGGGAGAGAGACAGAGAAGGGGAGAGAGGGAAAGAGGAGGGAGAGAAAGAGAGGGAGCAGAGAGAGATTATACCAGAAGCTACAGTGTCAGTCACCTTCAGAATGGTGCTGCGGGGAAGTGGTTTGTTGGTTTTGGTTTTACCTGTTTAACGCCGAGTTGTCTCCAGACTGGCGGGGACCGAGATCCCAGGGGAGGGCAGACTACACCTACTTCAACCACAAGAATTCAGCATTGAGCTGGGCAGCGGTGTACACCATTTTACCGCTTTGTTAATCACGGGAGGCAATTCACAAGACATTATCCAGACACCACAAGTTGTTGAAGAGAAAGCTAGGAAAGTCGAAGCGCATCGAACCGAGGTCCTTTTGCTTACCAGCCTAACGTCTTACCGCCGGACCAAAGCGGCTCACCATCGCACAAGTGACTAGCGACCTCAGTCATCACGTTTGCCTAGCGACGTCAGTCATCACGTTTGCCATGACGCTGATTGATGAGGGCACCGTGACCGGACCGTGTCCAACAGCTAAAGAAGTGCTATTAGCGGTGTTGCGTACATAAACTGTGGAGTTCAACAATTATTTCAGCCGCTGTGTTCCACTTCCGGTGGGGGTTCTGCGGACGCGGAACTTAAGGTCCCTGCGCCGAGAGTCGAGATTTGTGAAGACCGTGTTTCCTCCCTCATATGTATTTTATTTTACCGCAAGACCGCGTTCCCTCCTGTGAGCTCGGAGTAGGCCAGAATACAGCTCTGAGCGCCTCAAGTGCTGGCAGGAATTGTGCGGTTATTATTTCTGCCTTCGTCGTTGGCTTCCCTTTATTTTTCCGCCAGTCCTGTTTAATCAAATATAATTCTAATGGCGCGTGTGATAGACGGCGAAGGAGTTTTCGACTTGTGACTTTAAGAAGAGTGTTCCGCCCTGATGGTTGTCTCCTTCACGCTTCGCTGGTCGTTCAACACCAAGTTATCAATCTTTCGGCGTAATCTTTTTTTTTTTTATCCGGAAAATTTGAGTGGAGCACCGCTTGAGAACAGGTGATGGACAGGACGAGCCTTGTTCAGCGGCTCGCCGTCGTTCACAGCACACCCCCCCCCCCCACCTTCCACCCCCCCGCCCCCACCCCCGGGCCATTTTCCATCGTCACAACCACTCCTTTGGGCTGCAGGACAAATTTGCTGTTGGTCCAGACTGATGATATACCCATAAGGCTGTTTGCTGGTCGAGCTTTCCTCTCCCCGGAAGAGAAGCCCGCGGAGCAGGGGAGATCAATACAGCGCGAGACGACCGCTCCGCCACTCGCATGGCAAACAGGCAGAAAGCAGAAGCGGCCCGCTTAGAAGGGAGACAACCTCAGCGGGCAAGGGAAAGATAAATCCAATATTTCCCTGTCAGAAGGGTGCCCGGGGGTGATAGGATTGACGCCGAGATGACTGGATTTTTGATTTCGCAAAGACGACCAGAGAAATGTCGCACGGGGTGTGGTGACGGTGTGTGAGGCAGGAGGAGGGGGGTAGGTGAGGAGGGCGGGGGGGGGGGGGGGGGGGGGGGGCTGAATCAAGTGGTCGAAAGGGTGGAAAGTGGGTGGCAGCAATGTCTACGAGATTTAGGGGATCGTGAATTCGGATCTTGTTCAGAATTGGATCATGTGACGTTAACGAGTTTAACCGCCTGGACCCCACCCCCGTCCCCGCTGGCTGTACCAGAAGGACTGGTATGCTGCCCCTGGGGGTGAGAGCGTGCACCGCCATGTTAGGGCGTAGAGCCCCCCCTCCCCTCTCCCCCGCCCCCCATGTCAGTGATGGAGAGAGAAAGGTCATGTAGTATTCTTTTATGTCAGTCATGGAGAGAGAAAGGTCATGTAGTATTCTTTTGGGTCAGTGATCGGTATTCGTTTATGTCAGTGATGGAGAGAGAAAGGTCGAGCGACGTTACCTGCAAGCGTGCAGGAGAAATACAAGTTGCATGTGGGATATAATAACTGGTAAACACATGGATGGATACCTTCACTATGGCAATGATGAGATTGGCGACAACTGCGTTATTGCTGGATTACATACCTTCGTAGGCCTTGGCCTTGGCATGATTTCGTTAGTAACGTCAGGTCACGTGAAACGTTCGCCAGCGTGAACTCTAAATCATTGTGGTTGTTGGGAGGGGTGGGGGTTCAACGTAAATGGGCACTATATAAACTTTCAAGTCATCAACATTTTCTTCGTCGGCTGCTTCGTCAGTTGTAGCAGTTGCCGGCAAGTGTGAGCCGTGAGCCGGTTCTGTCCGGACCGCTCCGCGATCAGCCTTCACGGACCGACCCTGTTCTAGTCTCTGCCACAGCTGTCTGCATCATAGCCAGGCCGGCTCCGCTTCTATTGGTGCACCGACGGGCAAAACGGACAGTTATTTATCAGTCTTCGTGGCTGTGGCGCCACCAACTGTGGCAGAGACACGAGGACGGTAGTCCGGAAGTGGACGCTTGAAGGTGGGGTATGTCAGGACCACCGACGTAAGGAAAGGACGCTTCAGATCTAGAGGCCGCGCCAGCGCTGGGCGATCAGTAGGAGGGAAGGAACGTGGTAATTCGCGCCCGGTCCAGCGCCAAAGTCCTTTGAGGACGAGACGGCTACAGTCCATGCAGTCACCGGAGTCTCGATCATTGCACTCCTTGACACACGTCACTGTGTATTGCGAGAGAAGACTGGAGGTCTGATAATCATCTTGCATGAAATAAAACATTGATTAATTGATTGCGGACTGGAGGGAAGTGAACCTGAACACACCGGGAAGGAAGGAATCAGAACTGCAGCATTCGTAGCAGCAGGCAAAGTAGGCAAAACAGAGTCGGACCCACTTCTCACAGAAGAGGAAACCTTTGACAGCACTGTGAGATTCTCTGCAGAGGTAAAACCTTAATTTCTGCGTCGACTGTACCCCTCGCGGAGGGATCGGAGTCCACAGGACTTGGAGTCAAGCGGTACTTCGACTTAAAATGGGGGAAGCATGGGAGTGGGGCGGGGGGGGGGGGGGGGCGAGGGGGGCTCCACGGTTGGGTGTCAATTCGCATTTTGTCTTTCCTCTAACCGTGCGTGTGTGAGCAGTGCTGTACACGACGGGGGAAAGCGTGAAAGTGAAGGGGGTTAGTGAAGGGGGCAGGAGTTCTCACATCTATTTCTTAAAGAAAGGGTTCTTTTTCTGGATGGCTTGATTCGCCAGCGATATCCCTCCGATTGATTTTGTGTCAGAGGGCTGAGCCAGGCGCTCTCTGCCTTGTTCCCCCAGCCCTGGCCCACGATTGGCTGGAGGAGCGTGGCGTCCACGCAACCAAAGCTCCCTCTGTCTGTTCTGAAACACGAGAAGGGGAAGGTAATCTGCAGCTCTGTCCCTCCCTACAGCCCGCGCGTCGTGACCCACTTACACATTGTATCAAAAGATGGCGGGGAGGGGGGGGGGGGGGCTGTATACTAATTGCATGCATACCATTTAACAAGTCGGTATTTGAGCTTGTCCAAAAATCAGGCGCGCGCGTGAACACGGACACTGTTCAGGTTGCGATCACGTTCATGTCTGACATACCTTGGGAATAATTTTACTAGTGAGTCTTGTTGCTACCTTTTTCTGTACAGGTTGCCCCAGTGTTTCAAAGGTAAAGAAGAGAGAGATTCCTGTAAAGGGGACAGTAAAGCGAATACGTTTTTATGTAAATCTGGGTGTAAAAGGTGAAACGGGTGTGTGGGGTGTGTGGGTGTTGTACACGGGGGGTCGTTTTTTCGTGGTCATGATGAGCATAATTCACAAATAAAGGGAAGCAACACGGGTTCTGATCTGTTGCAGTGACTCTCGTAGTAAAGCTCTTTTCGTGTTGAAGAGTTTCTCCCCCTGAACTGCCAGCCAAAGCGTCTTGTGTCATTAACCTTAAAACTATTAGTTAATTTTTAAGGCCTATCGTGGTGTGCCACAGACAATGTTAATTACTGAGGCCTGTGGTAGTGTTTCATAGACCTTATTCATTCTTGAGGTATGTAGTGATGTGTCACAGATTTGTTAATATTCTGGGGGGTGATCTGTAGTGTGTGTTAGAGAATGCTCATAGGACAGATTTCGTTTGGTTGAAGCATGCAGCGCCCGGGGAGTGATGTTTTTCATAATTGGTTTTTTGTTGTTGTTTTTTAAAGAAGAAAAAAAGAAGGAGTTTGTATTGATGATCTAGCCACATCTGATTTTTTATATATATATTTTTCTAGGATGAATAAACAATGTGTATGGGGGCTTGACGCTGTGTGCTGGTGTGTGGTGTCTGATGCGGGTGTGTGTGACGCTGTATGGTGTGCGTGACGCTGTGTGATGGTGTGTGGTGTCTGATGCTTGTGTGTGTGTGTGTGTGTGTGTGTGTGTGTGTGTGTGTGTGTGTGTGTGTGTGACGCTGTGTGGTGTGCTTGACGCTGTGTGGTGTCTGATGCTTTGTGATGGTGTGTGGTATCTGATGCTGTGAGGATGTGTGGCGGTGTGACGGCGTGTGGCGGTGTATGACGGTGTGTTCCGGTGTGTGTGTGCAGGAGCCAACAGAACCTGAAGGTGAGGGAGCACAACATTCTGGGGCCCTACGTGGATGGCCTGTCACTGCTCGCAGTCAAGTCCTTCGAGGTCAGTCTGGCTTGGCACCGTGCTTTCTGCGTCTTTACTCTGTGTGTCCTCCCCGTCCCCTGTGCCCCTTTGTCCTGCCCGCCCCGCTGTGTGTCCCTTTGTCCTGCCCGCCCCGCTGTGTGTCCCTTTGTCCTGCCCGCCCCGCTGTGTGTCCCTTTCTCCTGCCCGTCCCACTCTTTGTCCTGCCCGCCCCACTTTGTGTCCTTTTGTCCTGCCCGCCCCACGCTCTGTGTCCTGCCCGCCCCACTCTTTTCTGACCGCCCCGCGTTGTCCTGCCCGCCTCGCTCTGTGTCCTGCCCACCCCGCTCTTTGTCCTGCCCGCCCCACTCTGTCCTGCCCGCCTCGCTCTTTGTCCTGCCCGCCCCACTCTGTGTCCTGCCCGCCCCACTCTTAGTCCTGCCCGCCCCGCTCTGTGTCCTGCCCGCCCCACTCTTTGTCCTGCCCGCCTCACTCTGGGTCCTGCCCGCCCCACTCTGTATCCTGCCCGCACCACTCTTTGTCCTGCCCGCCCCACTCTGTCCTGCCCGCCCCACTCTGTGTCCTGCCCGCCCACTCTGTATCCTGCCCGCCCCACTCTGTCCTGCCCGCCCCACTCTGTATCCTGCCCGCCCCACTCTTTGTCCTGCCCGCCCCACTCTGTCCTGCCCGCCCCACTCTGTATCCTGCCCGCCCCACTCTGTGTCCTGCCCGCCCCACTCTGTGTCCCCGCCCGCCCCACTCTGTCCTGCCCGCCCCAGTCTGTGTCCTACCCGCCCCACTCTTTGTCCTGCCCGCCCCACTCTGTGTCCCCGCCCGCCCCGCTTTCTGTCCTGCCCGCCCCACTCTGTCCTGCCCACCCCACTCGGTCCTGCCCGCCTCGTTCTGTGTCCTGCCCGCCCCGCTCTGTGTCCCCGCCCGCCCCACTCTGTCCTGCCCGCCCCACTCTGTCCTGCCCGCCCCACTCTGTATCCTGCCCGCCCCACTCTGTGTCCTGCCCGCCCCACTCTGTGTCCCCGCCCGCCCCACTCTGTCCTGCCCGCCCCAGTCTGTGTCCTACCCGCCCCACTCTTTGTCCTGCCCGCCCCACTCTGTGTCCCCGCCCGCCCCGCTTTCTGTCCTGCCCGCCCCACTCTGTCCTGCCCACCCCACTCTGTCCTGCCCGCCTCGTTCTGTGTCCTGCCCGCCCCGCTCTGTGTCCCCGCCCGCCCCACTCTGTCCTGCCTGCCCCGCTTTCTGTCCTGCCCGCCCCACTCTGTCCTGCCCGCCTCACTCTAAGTCCTGCCCACCCCACTCTGTCCCGCCCGCCCCGCGCTGTGTCCTGCCCGCCCCGCTCTCTGTCCTGCCCGCCCTGTCTGAGAAAAGAGTGGAGATGTTGATGCCACACATAGGCTCTGAGTACGGTGTTTCATTCAACTGCGCATGGTGCAGAATCTTCACTTGGTGTATAATAAGTAAACATGGTACTTAACGTCCACCGAAACCATAAGGCTTATTAGGGACGGGGAGAAGGGGGGGGGGAGGGAGGGCGATTATATACCTATCGCTATACTGACACACCAAAATGACTCATGCATTAAGATGGGCAGCGATAAGAACCATTTTAATGTTTCATTAATTGTCAGGGGCAAAGTCACAAGACAGTGTCCACAGACCACGAGAGCCGGAGCGGATTCGAACCGAGGGGGCGTCTGCCTACTAGCTAGGCCAAACCGGCTCACATTCAGGTGGTGCGGTGCTAGCTGTATATTTATGTAGGCATCCAGCAAGAGGAACAGAACAAAGTCACGGTGTGCAACGCTTGTATCTTTAGTTCACAGGTGACCGCTACCGTCCCTGGTCTACCGGTTTCCGTGGACGTTAAGCACCATGTTTACGTATTTACTGTTGTTCAGGTCGTCGTTGTGACTGGCAGCTGGACAGCACATCGACCTCTTGAGCATGAAGGAAGAATCGGCCGCCAACGTGAACGACAGCAGTCCCTGCCGGGTCGGTCTCCGTGATACTAACAGTTTTTTGCTTGATGTCTTGGCGGTGACGGTGGTGGTTGTTTGTGGAACAGGACATCGACAACCTGATGAGCGAGGGGAACAAGTCGCGCACGGTGGCCGCCACCAACATGAACAGCGAGAGCAGCCGCTCCCACGCCGTCTTCAACATCATCGTCACCCAGACTCTCGTCGACACGGCCTCGGGGGTGAGTACTCCTGTCTCGCTGGCTTCATTGCTTGGCTGCCTAGGTGATGTGGTAGCTGGCCAGGTGGTGGTTGGCTAGGTGATGGCTGGCTAGGTGATGGCTGGCTAGGTGATGTGGTAGCTGGCCAGGTGGTGGTTGGCTAGGTGGTGGTTGGCTAGGTGATGGCTGGCTAGGTGATGGTTGGCCGATGTAAGCACGTATGTTTAACACATGCAACCACAGACACGCACGCAGATCAATTCTTTAAACCAAATAATTATGTGAAACAGCGAGGCCCAGAGCGCTCGTACAGAATCAACACACAAGGGAGTTTATTTGCGCTTGAAAGATGTCACACAAAAACAACGAAGACCTGGGGCGCCTACAGTAATTCTCACCTGTTGTGCGAGTAAGTACAGTACCTCTGTTGGAGTTTATGTACCTTGTATTTACTTGCATGCCAGGTGAGAGTTACCGTAGGGCAACTCAGGTCAGTGTTGTTGTGTTTGTGTGATTTCTTTCGGCTATATCTCAGCCTCGCCCCATGCAACCAATTACACACGCTTACGCTCCAAGACGACGGTGTCTAGTCTTCACTGCAACATATAAGCGTGTCCCCTGTGTGTGTGTGTGTGTGTGTGTGTGTGTGTGTGTGTGTGTGTGTGTGTGTGTGTGTGTGTGTGTGTGTGTGTGTGTGTGTGTGTGTGTCTGTCTGTCTGTCTGTCTGTCTGTCTGTGTGTGTGTGTGCGCGCGCGCGCGTGTGTGTGAGGATATATTTGTATATCTTTCATTTTGTACATGCCTTGACTGCATTCACCGTGACGGCTTCAGGCCGATTGAAAGCGGAATACAAACGTAGCTCAAGACGTCTGTGTGGCCCAAGTCCAGCCAAGAGTCAAGTGTGGCGTGATGGGCACAGCGCCGAGCGCCGCTCTTGCCGAGTGATGGCCAAGAAGATGGATCATGGAACGGTGTGCTTACCCTTCTAGCCTGGCACGCCGCTTTGCTCGATTGCTCCCCCTTGGTGCCCACCAGGGGGCGTCGTAGTGGCGTTGTAAATCGCTGAACTGGTTGCTCTCCTGCCTTGGAGTGCAAAGTTCATTTGACGTCATCGGTGTTACCCCTCCCGTATGATTGCTAGCTTTTGAGGGCGGATTTAGATCAGAAAGCTCGGGCTTTGCGCTTGAGTTACGAGTGTATGCGTAAATAAGTTCTAGTTAAGGGGGGGAGGGGGGGGGGGGGTGCGAAAGGGTGTCTTTTCGGGGTGGGGGGTGGGGGGGTGAAATGGTCTTATTTGGAGGGTGTATGTGAGTGCGTGGCCTCTTCCGTCTTAACAGTGCTTCTTGTCGGTTTGATACTGAAGTGTTGCTTCATGTCCATAGAAACCGTAAGGCTTATTAGGGACGGGAGCCCAGGACGTCCACTTCGACTTTCACACAGCTCCTGAGCTCTGCCGTTTGATGTTGATGTTGATCGCTTTTATACAGCGCTGTTCTCCGCTATCGAGCAGACTCACTGCGCTCTTGTGGCATGTGATTCCAAATGAGTGACTAGCTTTTTAAAGCGCGTTTTGCATATCCACCAAAGTGGTGTACGTACAGCGCTGTTCTGACACGGCTGGTGCCAGGTGAAACTGGGTCAGTTTCAGCGCGTTTTTTGTACACCATGCACCAGTTCACAGTATAACTTCATGCAAAGCCACATACGTAGGGTGCATGCCTGTTCAGCCGCAAACTGCCACCTGCAGTTTTGTCAGAGTGACCGGGATCTTTTACGTGCTACTGCAGTAACACAGGGGTGGAATGGATACCGAAATGAGCCGGCATAAAAAGTTGACCATCGAGAAGACAATTATTCCGTCGCTACTGCCGGGACTCGAACCCTCGATCTTCGGGCGCTCTCCCCTCTTGGCCTTAAAGACTTGTTAATCCGTGAATAGACATGACCTGATAATGGCTTACCAGTAGTTCCACAGGAAACCACAAGTAAGTCATTCTGACGTCAGTATCGAGAGGAATTTCATTAAACGAGTGCTCTGTCTGTCAGACTGATAAGGTACGCTTTGTTCCTCAGTGCACATATTTTTGCAGTCCCAGAATCCGTGAATTTGAATGAAACCGACACGAATGCGTCGGTTCTTGGCCGTGTGGGGGTATTTCTGTAGCGATCAGCTTCGTTCCCCGGGTCAGCTAACCACTTCGCGGACTGAACGTGTCTGTGTTGAAGTCTCCAGTGTTAAAGTAAAAGTCCAATGTTTTTAAGTATGTAAAATGACCATCGAAATGAGTGACAAATGAGTCACTAGTTTCAGATTTAATGAAATAAAAACAAAATTCTCCAGTACATCCTATGAAAATCGACTTTTACTGGACTGATTTGTGATTACAAACACGTGTCTAAGTACTTTCCGTTTGACGTCTCCACGTCACGTGCATGCTGGACACGTGACGGCATAAAGGAAGTGCCTGACGAGGTTTTGAGGGCAGCTGCAGTACAAGTCATGTGCACAACCACTTAAGCCCCGACATGTCAGTCAGCTGTGGCTGCACGTGTTGTCGCCACTCGCACGTTTCCTCGTCTTGCCGGCCTTGCAGGTGGCTCCCTGTGTGACAGCTGCCATCTCACCGCCACCCTTCAAATGCTTCTTTGATTGCAGCCTAAAACCGTTGTTGGTGGCACTCTCGTGTAATTGGCTTGCGTCTGATTGTTTTCTGGTCTTCTCGATTACTCCCATTTTCGTGCACACTGAGGTGTCTGGCGTGTAGACTACGTGGTGATGTTACGTTATGAGTTGGTTTTGTTTTCGTATTTTTGATTTAAAAAAATTGAAAAAAATTAAGGGATGTATCAAACCATTTAGCGCTCGTTCCTGCTGAGGTGAACTTATGCGGTTGGTGGGACGTTAAAATCCAGGAACTAAGTGACATGAAGGCATGTAGCAAGTGCATGGTTTAGTTGTTCATGAAAAGCGGTGATTCGTAAGTAGAGTCAAACAAACAAGACTCATATTCTGCAAACGTCGACAAGTCAGTCGCCAATTACAGGCGGCAGGGTCCCCACCCCGCCGCCTGTAATAGGCGACTGAGTTGTCGACGTTGGGGGGTGGGGGCTCTTTTGTATCGACTCCATTGGACTTAGCAATCAGATCGACATTTTTGTGCGTTCTGTTTCGAATCTGCTCCAGAATTGTATGCTGGACAAGGCGATTGGCCGTGCAGGCTTGTGGGTGTGTCCGGTGAACATCAAAATCCTCGCTTCTGCGTACACAGTGTTTTGTCTGCCTTCGTTTCTTCGAGAACAGTCTTATTACTTTCTCTTACTGGTTTTTTGTTGTTTTGTTTTGTTTTTGGTTTTTTTGTTTCTCCGAGAACACTCTTTGCACTTACTGTTGTTGTTTTTTTCTTTCTTTTTTTCTTCCGTTTCTCCGAAAACAGTCTTCGCACTTTCTCTTACTCTCTCTCTCTCTCTCTCTCTCTCTCTCTCTCTCTCTCTCTCTCTCTCTCTCTCTCTCTCTCTCTCTCTGTGTGTGTGTGTGTGTGTGTGTGTGTGTGTGTGTGTGTGTGTGTGTGTGTGTGTGTGTGTGTGTGTATTTTCGTTTCTCCGAGAACAGTCTTTGCACTTTCTCTTACTCTCTCTCTCTCTCTCTCTCTCTCTCTCTCTCTCTCTCTCTCTCTCTCTCTCTCTCTCTCTCTCTCTCTCTCTCTCTCTCTCTCTCTCTCTGTGTGTGTGTGTGTGTGTGTGTGTGTGTGTGTGTGTGTGTGTGTGTGTGTGTGTGTGTGTGTGTGTTTTCGTTTCTCCGAGAACAGTCTTTGCACTTTCTCTTGCTGTGCATTCCTCAGTATTCATCTTTGGAGTAGTAAAATTAATGGTAGAAATAGTTTGAATTGATTGCTCTTATTTGTTAATATGTTGTTGTTTTGTGTGCTTTTTTTCTGCTTCAAAATAATACATTATGTAAATTGTATTAGTAGAACTGTGCTACATATGTGCTTGAAATGTTGTGTTTAGGTTACTTTGTATTATGTGAGCTCTCAAGGCGTCGAAGAGCGCATTATAAATGTACGAACATATTGTTATTATTATCTTTATTCCAGGGCTCCACTTGCGTTCCTCCGGAATCCAGCCTTATTCCATTGCTCCAAATTCCATCTGTATTCTGTTGCTTCAGATTCCATCTGTATTCCATTCTCCTCTTACGTTGCTCCAGAATCCACCCTTGCTACCATCACACGGTGAAGGTGGTCCTACCGTCACACGGTGAAGGTGGTGCTACCATCACAAGCTGAAGGTGCAGCTACTATCACACGGTGAAGGTGTAGCTGCCGTCACACGGTGAAGGTGTAGCTACTATCACACGGTGGAGGTGTAGCTATCGTCACACGGTGAAGTGTAGCTACCATCGCACGGTGGAGGTGTTGCTACCATCACACGATGAAGGTGTAGCTACCGTCACACGAACTTTGACCGTGTTGCTATTGACCGCCTTGTGTCTTCAGCTGTGAGCCAGCTATTTCCTGGTGATTTGGTGACGTGTGTTTCGCCCTGATGTAAAATGACTTGTGGATGTGTGATTTAAAGCAGTGTTTGTTCGTCCTGAGGTGACCCTGTGACGCTGCAATCCAAGAACGTAGTGACAAACATGCTTGCTCCGGCACTCGACTCCCCTGCCGCGTACCCGTGTGTCCGTGCCAGCCCCAGGATAATGATATACGCATATATACACACAGGAACAAAGGTGTGCTGGTTTGCCCCCACAAGACGAGAAGAACGGCTGTTGTCCACACGAAACAGCACGGCCACATCCTGCAGCGGATTGGCCTGAGTGTCATGTTTGCAGCCTTTCCCCGAGGGCCGAGTACCTGATGACGTATGTAGGGGGCAAACTGAGAGCTCAGCGGGGCTAAACTCCAGTCTTGCCGTCGTGCTTGTTTGACTGTGGCGGGTACGTAGTGTGCGGCGGACTTTGTCAAGTAGCGGTGGGGGTCGGAGGAAGAGGAAGGCAGGTCGTCAGACTGTTATCGGCCGTTGACGTGACGTGACGGCGGGACCGGGGGCGGGTAGGAAGGGCGGATAAAGCACCCTCTTTGTAACCGAGATGCTTTCTGACGTATTTATCCACCATAATAGTCACAACCTGTGGGATGGTGGAATAGAAGGGTGCATTTCTGAGGTTTGTCTAACACGGACTTAATTTGTTTTGGAGACAACCCCCCCCCCCCCTTCACTTGGGGTCGTTGGGGGGGGGGGGGGGGGGGGCCGTGAAAGCTTTGATTACGACTGTGTGATAATTAAGCGGGTGCAGTTGGCAATAGCAGGGCTGACGTAAGACACGGCACTCGGCATAGCCGCTACAGGATGGCAGGGTTAGGCCGCAAGTGAATTCACAGCTCAGACCCGTCAATGAGCCGCCTGGTGGGAAAATATTTTACGTTTTTGACACGGAACAAACCACGGATGAGAGTACAGCTCACACCTAAGTATAAACCGGTCAGTTCATCGAAGTGCTGGACAGTAAACCGGCTCAACGAATCGCTTGTCCGTTCGATGGGGACTTTCTCAAACTGAGGACGTCCACGCGGAATCTGGCCACAGATGACACTACAGCGTTAGAGAATGCCTTTTAACTCTGTTTCGTTTCCGGTTATACCGTTAGTGTAGTCCGCTATTGTTTGTCCGCTAGTGTGTGCTGATTTTTTAACCTGATCAAAATCTGTGGACACGCGGACCTCTTAATAGAGAGTGTGACTTTTTAAAATCAGTCAATACTCGCATTTCAAGCGAAGGTCAGTACCGAAACTAGATTTCCCCATCTGGGCAGATGATGTATCTTTGTGCCATTTCCCGTCTTCTTTTGGGCGTTGAATCTCAGGAATCAATCAGTCAACTGTCACGGACTGGATTTTTGTGAAGAGTTTTTCACGTTTATTGCCAACTCGGAGACGAAGAGAAATCTGCCGAGAAGACAAAACTGTCTAAGCTCCCCGAAGACCCAGAAACCTGTTTCCGTGTGTGAAAGCCCGGAACAGTACTGGTTAGCACAAGCCGACGGAGATAAGTGAGGGCAGAGATGCTACAACTGTAGTGTGTAGTACGTGTCTCCGGTCGTGGCGCAGACTGCCCGCCATCGTGACGAGGTGGCCAAGGGGGCGCTTTGCCTGTCGCCCGGCTGGTCAGCGCGGTGAGAGTTATGACCAGCACCGGCGCTGCTTGGTGGCTGTTTCCTGTCGTCCGTCATCTGTCGTGTCGAAGGAATGGCTCCAGGCGTGTTGGCGGCTGTCTGATGGGAGTGAGTGAGGGTCCACTTGAGGCTGTGTCTGGTGGGAGGGAATGATGGTTCACTTGAGGCTATGCCTGGCCCATGGGAACCAATGGCTGAGTGTGGCCATTTCACCGGCCGGCGTAGAGAACGATTTGTTGTGGTGCGTTGATTGATGTCTGATGGAGCGGCACCGATAGGAAAGTAAAGTAAAAAAAACAACTTGCTGGACAGGCGGGGAAGGGGTAAGAATATGATGAATACTTGACTTGCAGGACGAGCGAGAAGCTGTAAGAAAGTGAAATATTAAGTTACTTGAAGAGAAGTGGTTAAAAACTGACTTGCTCGACGAGTGAGAGAAGCGATAAGAAAATGATGAAAACCTGACTCTCTGAAAGGGGGCGAGAAACGATTAAAAAACAAACATGAAAAACGGACTTGCTGGACGAGACGGAAAGGATAAGAAAATGATAACTGGAAGGAAGTTACAAGAAAATCTAGATGAAAACCAGACAAAACCGCGAGTAGACCGCAGTGAAAACGGTGAAAATCGGTCTGCACGATGTGACAGTGCCACTCAGATGACTGGAGAGACCGATGGCTTTTCTTCGCTACTGTTTGTTTGGTGTGTTCGGTTCTCAGTATTCTGACATTCATGCGCCCTTTTCTTTAATCGTTATGAAGTTTCCTTCATACTTTGCAGGAAGTTGCCAGCTGTCATACTGATATTGATAGAGTAGTTAGTCAGTTGCTTAGAGCCCAGTCAACCACATAGGGTTATATCAGGGCTAATTGATGAGTAGCATAACGTTGTAAAGTCGACGTGTTGTTAAGCAGACGTGACTGGAATAAACTGAACTATACTTAAGTAAACAAACAAGGAGAGGAATTAGAACAGACGCGTAAGTGCAATCATTGCCGTGAGATTTGCCCAGCTTGATAGTACTTCGTGACTTTGGAATCTTGACGAGAAGTGTCTTGGCAATTCTCGACTCGAAAGGTTGACAAGTTATCTTGATTCACGCATTTAGGTTCAGGGAATCGCATGTTTGCTTCGTTCTGTAGGCCTGGCACGCGTCCTCCATACCTTTCTGATATCCGTCTCCGCTTTGATTGCCGAGTTGAGTCGGCTCTAAGTCACAGCTAATTGTCTCCGGGACCTCGTGTAGCTACAACTCTAATTGGCATAGTCTGTCAAATGGATTGTATTCTTCTCTGTCGTCAACGCTAGCTCGACCAACCAACCTTTGTAAGAGGTCAGTTTTCCAACCCCAACCCCTTTCCCCCAAAAACCCGATCCACTCACCACCACCACCCACCCCCTTCCACGCGGCTACAACTGGTTGAATGCTGGGTAAGCCAAATACAGCAGACTTCATAGTCCGCCAATCAAGTCCATTTTCATTGCTGAGTCTCAGTATTGTAGAAACCAGTGAGGTCCAACCACTGATTCAACGTGTAGCGGGCCAGTTGCACAGGCTGAGGCCAAGGCGTGGCTGTCCAAGTAAGAGGTGAAGGGTGAACTGTTACATACTTGGCCAGAGACTGGCTTGCTAAGTGTCGGTTATCAAACTGCAGGTTTTCAACATGATAACTGCATTAATCTACAGATATAGAAACGCGCGCGCAGGCACGCAACCAGGTGTGCAAACACGCACACACACGCGCGCGCATTCTCTCTCTCTCTCTCTCTCTCTCTCTCTCTCTCTCTCTCTCTCTCTCTCTCTCTCTCTCTCTCTCTCTCTCTCTCTCTCTCTCTCTCTCTCACACACACACACACACAAAACAACAACAACAACAACAACAGCAGTATAAGTGGAAAATGATTAGCACGTCTTTATTTAGTGCAAGGCTATCTGCCACAGTGACAATATGATTCTTTTTTCTTACTGGCTGCGTGCTTGTATCCCGGGGCAGCTTAAGAAAGTACGCAATAGAGTCACCGCAATAGCAGTGTTTTCGCCAACACAAATTTAGTCGTCGCTGACGATTTAAGACTTGTATAAATATAACCCAGATTTATATACATGGTGCAAAAGCGAATAATCTCATGTGAACAGCATATGCATTTCCAAGCTTTAAATAACCAAGAACAGTTAGAAAAGCAACAACATGTAATAAGAAAAAACTGACTTTGGCGACAGTTACCATTAGCAGTATTTCAGAGGTTTGGAAAGTAACAGCTTGTAGCAAATAGAGAAATTTCGACAGCAGTTAGCTGTAACATTATTTAGATTTGGAAGGTAACAACTTGCAGCAAATAGACAAATTATGACAGCAGTTAGCAGTAACATTATTTCAGATTTGGAAAGTAACAACTTTTATCAAACAGACAAACTTTGACAGCAGTTAGCAGTAACACTATTTAGATTTGGAAAGCAACAACATGTAATAACAAAAAACTTAAACGACAGGCTGACAACAGTTAGGAGTAAGAATGTTGCGTAGGTTCGAAAAGCAGCGATACGTAGAGAAAAGACCACCTTTGGCAGCGGTCTGAGGTAACACTATTTCAGAGGTTTAAAAAGCAGCAACGTATAGTAACAAGACAAACGACAGACTTTGATTGCAACGTGTAAACAACTAAACAGAGGCAGTGCAGCGTCAGTTATTATGCTTCTTCAGACATCCACGGTGTTTTCAAATTTAAACACGTGTGATCGTACTTGTACAATAGGCTACTTGCAGTAGCATCATTAGTAACAACGACCAAACGCACAGCAATAATACTAACACGCAGAATGAATGACGGATGTACATAGAAAGGTTTTGTATTAATCGATGTGCTGTTATGTTGAGTGCAGAGTTGACATTTTTCGATGGAATTAAAGAATTGGTGACGGGAACAGATAAAATGTTAGGGAGAACAAACAACTGTATGAACCTACACACGCATACGATGCGCGCGCGCGCGTACACACACACACGCGCACGCACGCACGCACGCACACACACACACACACACACACACACACACACACACACGCACACGCACACACACATATTGAAAGAGAGAGAGAGAGAGAGAGAGAGAGAGAGAGAGAGAGAGAGAGAGAGAGAGAGAGAAACCAATGGCACATAGAAATAATAAATGGTCTCAGATCAGATATCACGTGATGCGAACATCGCCAGAGTTCCACATACTTATCGCAAGAGTATAAGTGTCGCATTAAGATGAACAATGGTGAGGAGAGACATGTAGACAAAGACATGTCACGTAGCGCTGATGGTGAGATCGTCACATGATCTCAAACACTGAACGGAGTCGACCCGAGGTGACAGATGAGCTTGTGTAGTGACAGTGTGAGGGGGAGTAAGTGCAGCTGGAGTAACGATCCGAATAATTATATACATGCCCTCCAACATGCCAGTAAATCGTACAATGTTACGCAGGTGTTTGTCCAGATAGCACACAAATGTCACGTTGAAACCACAGTGTTGAACATAAAGTCAGCATTGTCCCGCCAGTGTGAGCCAAGATACCACAGGGTTGTCACTGGTTTGAGAGGAAGTAGGGGGAGGGGGTGGGAGGGGTCACTTGGGAGTGAAGTGCACGTATTAGAGACGTGTCGCAGGAACATGATTAAACTTTAAAGCTGAGGTCCACATATCACAGAAGTGTGGCAGGAACATGACTAAAGTTGAGGTCCATATATCACAGAAGTGTGGCAGGAACATGACTAAAGTTGAGGTCCATATATCACAGAAGTGTGGCAGGAACATGACTAAAGCTGAGGTCCATATATCACAGAAGTGTGGCAGGAACATGACTAAAGCTGAGGTCCATATATCACAGAAGTGTGGCAGGAACATGACTAAAGCTGAGGTCCATATATCACAGAAGTGCTCCGCTTAATAGTCCGGATCGCAGTCCAGTTACGGTTCCCAAATTGTCAGTCCAAAATGTACACACAATCAAGGAAAAGGTAGATCTCGCAGATAGTGTCACAGCACAGGATAAGTTATGGTCTGGATAATTACAATTTTCCAAATCAGGAACCTGTGCCTCTGAAGCCAGTTCAGAAGGCTAAGCAGATGAGGGGGGAGGGGGTGGGGGGATTCACGGGACAGGGGGGAGGATGGGCGGTCAAGGACGACGACGAAAGCAGTATCAAGCTGTCAGTGCTCAATGCTTCGTGGGGAAGAATAATACTTTACCGTCCGAAAACAAGAACAACAAACCAACAATACCTCCCCCCATAAAAGCAAACAAACAACAACACGCCAACAAAACAAACAAAACACAGACTTAAATGTGACAGCCATGCAGGTACACTGAGGCTGGTTTCGCTCAGGCCGGGTACACTCAGGTGGGGTACACCGGGTACACTTAGGCCGGGTACACCCGGTTGATCCCCAGCCTGGGCGGGCGCGGGAAAGGCCGGTGGTCGTGGCTGTTCATCCAGGCATTGGGATCGCCGTCGTCGTCGTCCACGCCATCATAGTCCCTGCCTCTCTCCGCGTCCCTCGCCTTGTGGCCGAGCCGCCGGCTCCTGGGGGCAGGGTTGAGTCCCGCCGCTTGCAGGATGGCCCCCTTGCTCATCTGGATGACGCAGATGGCCAGCACAATGGCGGCGATGCCGGCCGACAGGCCCATGGCGGTGCCCATGATCAGCCCCATCTTGGTCGTGCTGTCGTCACTGCCACTGCTGTCAGACTGCTGACTCCCACCTCCTCCTCCTCCATTGTTGTTGTTGTTGTTTGGAGGGAGGGTGGAGCGTTGGGGTGGAGCGGTGGCGGGGACGGTTGGGGACTGAGACGGCCGGGGTGTGGGCGGTCTCGACTTTGGCGTGGTGGTCTGCGCTTGGGCTGCTGGCGTCGTGGGAGGGGGGGTTTGAGTCTGAAGAACCGCTGTCGTCTGTGGAGGCCGGGGGGTCGTCGTGGCGGCCGCTGACGTTGCGGGGGTTGTCTGCACCGCGGGCTGAGTGGTAGCCGTCGTAGGCCCTGCTGTTACTGCCGCGGGCGTGGTCGTGCTCGCTGTCGGTGGTGTAGTAGGTTTTGCGGTGGAAATGGTCGTTGCTGTCGGGACGGGAGAAGTCGTTGGTGGTGCGGTTGTTGCTGTAGTTGGCCCGGGGGTTGTGGTGGTCGCCGTGATGGTTGTTGGGGTTGAAGTGGGCGTTGTTGTTGTGGCAGAAGTCGTCGTTGTTGGTGTTGGTGGTGTTGTAAATGGCACAGACGTTGTTGTTGTGGGAGTGGTCGTTGGTGTGGTAGTAGCTGTCGTGGTCGTTGTTGTCGTAGGAGTGGTAGTAGTAGTAGTTGCAGTGGTTGTAGTAGTCGATGTAGTAGCCGTAGTGGTTGTTTCGGTGGTGGTGGTGGACGTGGTGGTGGTGCACAACGCCTGGATCTGGGCCACGGAGTCCCCCATGTCCAAGCCGGTGTTGCCGCACACGGGGTCGGAACTGCCGGCGCTGGCCGCCAGGAACTGCGCCAACCACAGCGAGTGGCAGTCGCAGTCCCAGCCGTTCTGGCCGGCCAGCAACACCCTGGTGGATGGCCTCAGCACCCCGCTCATGTCGGCGGGCAGCGACGTCAGCTGCGTGTTCTGCAGGTCAAGCGACGTCATGATCGTGCTGCCGTTGAAGCCTCCGACGTCCACGTCCTTGAGGGGGTTGCCGTCCAACGTCAGGGTGCGGATGGTCAGCCCGCTGGCGTCGCCCGCCGCGATCTTGGCGATCCTGTTGCCGGACAGCATGAGGGCGGCCACCATGCCGGGCAGCTTCTGCAGGGCGGGGCCCGGGAACTGCGTCAGCTGGTTGTCGGTCAGCATGAAGGCGATGAGGCGCGAGTTGGTGAAGGCGTCGGGCCCGATGGTGCCCAGCTGGTTGTGGTCGATGATCAGCGAGGTCATAGGCACGCCCGTCAGGAAGTGGTCGGGCAGGGCGATGATGTGGTTGTAGGACAGCTTGAGGGAGCGCAGCGACGTCAACGGGCTGAAGCAGCTGGTGCTGAGCAGAGCTGTGGGGTTGAACAGGCAGGTGTTAGAGACACGTGAACACAAGCTGTGGGGTTGAACAGGCAGGTGTTAGAGACACGTGAACACAAGCTGTGGGGTTGAACAGGCAGGTGTTAGAGACACGTGAACACAAGCTGTGGGGTTGAACAGGCAGATGTTAGAGACACGTGAACACAAGCTGTGGGGTTGAACAGGCAGGTGTTAGAGACACGTGAACACAAGCTGTGGGGTTGAACAGGCAGATGTTACAGACACGTGAACACAAGCTGTGGGGTTGAACAAGCAGGTGTTAGAAACACGTGAACACAAGCTGTGGGGTTGAACAGGCAGGTGTTAGAAACACGTGAACAC
The DNA here is from genome assembly GCA_963584105.1 of Alviniconcha strummeri. Classification (NCBI taxonomy): domain Eukaryota; kingdom Metazoa; phylum Mollusca; class Gastropoda; family Provannidae; genus Alviniconcha; species Alviniconcha strummeri. The sequence goes on from OY757556.1 coordinate 7,147,045, forward strand.
AAGCTGTGGGGTTGAACAGGCAGGTGTTAGAAACATGTGAACACAAGCTGCGGGGTTGAACAGGCAGGTCTTAGGAACACAAGGTGTGCGGCTGGTGTTAGAAACACATGAACACAAGCTATGGGCCTGAACACCAAGACGTTAGAAATAATTATGTGGACACAAGCTGTGGGGTTGAACAGGCACGTGTTAGAAACATGTGAACACAAGCTGTGGAGCTGAACACTAAGGCGTTAGAAACATGTGAACTCAAGTTGTGTGGTTAAACAGGCAGGTGTTAGAAACATGTGAACACAAGCTGTGGGGTTGAACAGGCAGTTGTTAGAAACACGTTTCACCAAGGTGTTAGAAACACTAAGGTGTTAGAAACATGTGAACACAAGTTGTGGCGTTGAACAGGCAGGTGTGAACACAAGCTGTCGGGTTGAACACTAAGGTGTTAGAAACGTGAAAATCAGCCGTGGGAGGTAGCATTGGAGCTTACCGCAGCAACAAAAATTGGTTTGCTAAATTGCAAAGAGACAGTTTTTACGACGCTTGTTCTTCGTGTAGAATACAAAATAATTATTGTCTATCACTGACAAAAATTTGCCTTTCGACTGCATATAGAATTACATGATACGCATTTAAACAGTTGAACCGAACCAAACCAAACAAAAACTGAAAAACAACAACAACAAAAAACAAGAAAACAAACTCGGGCACCTGTTAGTCCACTGACCTAAGCAGGACGGGTTTAGCAGACCTTAGGATAAACTCCAGTGTTATCAGATAAAGAATTCTGTTGGAGCTAAAATAAATAGGGGAAGATGCTTGTGAATGTTGGAAAACGATTTGCATAAAATAGCTATCGATAAATGTCTCTGCTTCTTTGGGGAAAGGGGGGCGGGGGCAAGAGGGGGGGGGGGGGGGGCAAAAAGAAGTGAGGGGAAAGAGAATATAATAAGAAATAGTACTACAACATTATTATGCCATTATGATATTTTATAATTTAGTACAAAATGGAGAAAACGGTCTAAATAGCAGAAGGGAATACATTGAAATACGAGTTAGATGAGACTGATTCAACAGAATGTTTGCAGTACTAAAGTAAAATGGCACCAAATTATATCAAGGGAAGTTTGTTCTCCTTGGTCGAGAGACCACTGGAATTATCAAGGGAAGTTTGTTCTCCTTGGTCGAGAGACCACTGGAATGTGCATGTGTAGGTCAGATGCGATATATTTCAACTCGGGGTAATTAAACAGAACTACAGTATATTATGAGAAGACAGAGTCTTTCCCATGTCGGGGTCAGAGACGCGTCATTGACTATGTGTGGACTGAGGTGAACAAGACAGAGCTGTGCAATTGACAGTGAAATTTGGTTGAAAAATGGCCAAGTGAACAAAACAGGGCTTTGAAACTGACGGTGAACTGTGGTTCAAAAATGGTCAAGTGAACAAAACAGCGCTGTGAAACTGACGGTGAAATTTGGTTGAAAAATGGTCTGGTGAACAAAACAGCGCTGTGAAACTGACGGTGAAATAATTATGGTTGAAAGAATTGGTGAAGTTGCAGAATAGTTCCAATGAGCAAAAAGAAGTGGGAAGAATAACACACACACACACACACCACACACACACACACACACACACACACACACACACACACACACACACACACACACACCAAAAACAAAAACTGCGTAAATGAACAGCACGAAGTAATATTAAGAGAATAAGATTTAAATGATAATAAAACGCTATGTTGATACGTCAGTCGTTAGTATTAATTAATAATAATGATATGAATGATCAGCACGAAGTTGAAAGAGTGTAAATGAGGAAGGCGAAGTTGAAAGGGAATGCGGACGGTGAACACGAACCTATGGAATTGTTGGTGAGGTCCAGGACGGTGAGCTTGCTGAGCCCCGCGAAGATGTTGTCGGAGAGGTAGGCCAGCTTGTTGTGGTTGAGCAGCAGGCGAGTCAGCCGACCCAGGTCCTGGAACAGGTTGTCGGGCAGGACGGAGATGGCATTGCTGGACAGGTCCAACGTGGTCAGCTTGGTCAGCCCGCCGAGGCTGCCGGGGTAGAAGCTCTGCAGCGCCGTGCCGGTGATGGTGAGGGTGGTCAGTTGGGTGTCGGCGAAGGCGTGGTCCATCACCACCTGGTAGCTGCTGAAGTCCGCGATGCGCATCGACGTCAGACCGGTCAGCGCGCTGAAGGCGCCGCGGTCGATCTGGCTGCCGCAGTTGTTGCTGTTGGTCAAGCTGACGGTGGTGTAGGTGGCGGCCAGGGTCCCTGGACAGACATTGGAGTTCACGCAAGTGGCTTGGGTCGTTGACTGGCAGGTACAGCCGGCTGGACACTGGCCGTGAGACCTGTCCACGCACGTGCTGACCAGCAGGGCAATCACACACATCAGGGTGACCTTAGCCATCCTGTCCACTTAGTGTCCGTGGGCAGCTGTGTTGATCTCCCAGTCCCTGTTGAAGGTCAGGCGTTTTTCCCGAGGGTGGATCCTGTTCCCACAATCTTGTAGTCTTTTTACTACGTTTTTGTTTCCACTCTTTTTATTAGCGAAATGTTGGCCGCCAGGAAAGATTGATTTGTGTCAGTTTTTGTCCCTCTTTCTGTCTTTTTCTCCCTGTACTCTGACGTCAGTGTCCTCCTTGCTCAGTCTCAGCTTTATAAGAAAAGTTCTTTTTTGTTGTTGTTATATTTGTTTCTTTAAGCTTTCAGTTGGTTTTGCACTTTCTCTTCTCTGTAAGGGCGATTTCTTCTTCCTAGTCACTGGCCCCGAGTTGCAGTTTTCGACAGTTTGAAACTGGAGTCTTGGTGTGCGAGGAGTTTTATAGTCTCGGGAAGACAGATGGGAGGGGGCTTGTGAAATACATCTCGTCCTCCACCCACCCCACCCCTAACCCCCCATCCCTCCTCTCACTGTCTGTCTCTTGCGTTTGTCTCCACCTCTACCCCTCAACTTTCATTCCCAGTGGGTGCGGCATTGAAGAGGGGTATCGCGCCTTTGGTGTCGTCTGCCTACTTCGTGGATAAGAAGTGACCAATCAGATCGAGCCTGGCTCTGGGGACTTCTCAAAGTGGTTATCAGAAACTTGTTCTTTTCCGACGGGTGGCGGTAAACCAGTGACCGTTGGGTCCCGCCTGCTATGACGTAGGTGAGGGTAGTGTGTATTGACAGCCCTCGTGTCCCACTGATAAATTGGACGCTACAGTATCATTGCGTATTAGAAATGCGTGGGCACGGTATAAAGAAAGTCTCGTTAAGACTGGAGATTATGTCCGGTTTGTGTTTGCTTAATTGAGTATTTACTACATGCTGTTAAGGCTAGGAATGTCCTGAACTTCCTCCTATCCGCCTCCCCCCTCCCCCCCCCCCCCCCCCACACACACACACATTCACACACAAACACGCACGCATGCACACACACACACACACACACACACACGCACGCGCATGCACACCCACGCACGCACGCACGCACGCACGCACGCACGCACACACACACACACACACACACACACACACACACACACACTATTTGTCAAAATATAGCTTTACATCCTTTGCCTACTGTTGGGGATTCTGCCGTTCTCTTTACTGCCTTCCCGGTTCATTCCACTCCATTTTTCTTCTCCAGTCTCGTACAACGCCACAGCGAGGCATTGTGTGTAGTGTGTCGTGCCTTTACTTGTGGTTTTATGAAGTGTGTTTCGCTCTGATGTGACCGTCGCCGTTGACTATAGTTATAGGGTATAGGTCAAGTGTTCAGTATCAATCAGTCAGACCTCTGGATGTGGTATGAACATTTAAGTGGGTAAATAGCCCCTCTTGTCGTGCCTGGGAGCGACAGTTTGGTAGTGGTTGAATTTCGACGTTGTGTCGGCCGTAGTGTTAGAGACAGAAAAACAGAGAGAAATTAGTGGCATCAGGCAGCTGGTTAAATGAGTAGTTTTCAGTTTCTGAGTAATGAAGAAATGAAACAAACGAAACAGGCGACACTCTCGGCCCCCGTTTTGCTGCAGACTGTACTCTCACTCATTCCATTCTTCTTCTACTTTTTTTTGTTTTTGTTTTTTTTTGTTTTTGTTTTCTTGTTGACGGAGAGAATAAATGAACATTACTGCATGGGATAAAAAAAGAAACACTCTACACCATCTATACAAAAGAAGATATGAAACCACCGTGCTTGTTTCGTGTTTTGTTGCTATTGTTATTTGTGGTTGGAATGTCTGGAATCAAACTGGCGTTCCCTGATACCCCCCCCCCCCCCCCCCCCCACCCAACTTGTTCAAGTGACGGGTCTTGATTGTGTGCTGGCGTCAGTAACTTAATGTTGCTGGCTTTTGTGGGCACGGATGCCATCGTCGCGGTGATGTTGTCACGTCTGCAGTGGTTGTAGAAGGCCGTCAACGATATCATGGATTAAGACGCCTGCCACAGCGTTTGTAATGGCTTCCTGGTGGTGTTGGAGTGGTTTGCGATTGGAGCGATATGGCGAGGAGTGTGGACTGTTGAGAGGTGAAGGGATGGGTCGAGTGATTTAATGCGTTGAACTTCAGTCTTCTTCTTCTTCTTCTTCTTCTTCTTCTTCTTCTTCTTCTTCTTCTTCTTCTTCTTCTTCTTCTTCTTCTTCTTCTTCTTCTTCTTCTTCTTCTTCTTCGTCGTCGTCGTCGTCGCCGCGGTGTGGAGTGAAGGGTGTGATGTGTTGCAGAAAGGAACAGGGGTGGGAGGGAAGGATGGGGAAGTTGTCCAAAAGGAACAGGGGTGGGAGGGAAGGATGGGGAAGTTGTCCAAAAGGAACAGGGGTGGGAGGGAAGGATGGAGAAGTTGTCCAAAAGGAACAGGGGTGGGAGGGAAGGATGGGGAAGTTGTCCAAAAGGAACAGGGGTGGGATGGAAGGATGGGGAAGTTGTCCAAAAGGAACAGAGGATGGCAGGGAAGGGTGGAGAAGTTGTCCAAAAGGAATAGAGGATGGCAGGGAAGGGCTGGGAAGTTGTGCCGGTTTATACATCCATGAATGAGCAGGATACGAGGTCGTGAACACGACTGAACAAGGCGACTGCGAAAAGGTAGCGCTTTTGTCCTTCGTCCGTTCAATAAACCTCCACAGCGAGACTGGCTGGTCCACACAGAACGTGGTGGCGTGGCCGGTCCACAGAGGTGTTGGCGGTCCACACAGAGCGTGGTGGCATGGCCGGTCCGCAGAGAGCGTGGTGGCGTGGCCGGTCCGCAGAGAGCGTGGTGGCGTGGCCGGTCCATCCGCAGTGCGTGTGGTGGCGTGGCCGGTCCGCAGAGTGTGTGGTGGCGTGGCCGGTCTATCCGCAGAGCGTGTGGTGGCGTGGCCGGTCCGCAGAATGTGTGGTGGCGTGGCTGGTCCATCCGCAGAGTGTGTGGTAACGTGGCCGGTCCACAGATGGTATGGTGGCGAGTTCAACTTCGCCTTTCCTCAACAATATTATTATCGCCAACGTCAAAGACATTTCCATTGGCTCACAGATGTCATGGCCATGCCATTATATGGATGTCCCTAGTAAGCGATGTACGGATATGTTGTAATGCCGTCCTTTGCCTGTCTTTGGCTTGGAGTGGGCCCGTTTCACACTCGCACCTTCTGCCTGGTGGATTGGGCTTAAAAGTAAAAGTCCAAGGTTTTTAAGTATGCAAAATGACCATCGAAATGATTGACAAATGAGTCACTAGTTTCAGATTTAATGGAGAAAAAAAAATGTTTGTTTAATTTGGTTTTTAATCGATTTTATTTTCTGTAGGCTTCCCCGGAAGTGACGTCAGTCTGGGGAGTCAGTGCGGTTGCCATCTTAGATTCTTCAGTAAACTGTGTATGCGTGTGGACGACAAAAAAGTTAACTATGCCGGCCTACTGTGTTGCCGCGAACTGTAACAATTCGCAGACGACCCCAGGTATAACAATGCACGAGTTCCCGCGCAATCGACCCGCAGTGAGGCGAAAGTGGGTTAAGTTTATACAATTCAAACGAGCTGACTTTCTTGCTGCGCCGCATCACGCCCATTTGTGTAGCGAACACTTCAGTGAGTGCGATTTCGCAAACCCCATGGAATACCGCATGGGGTTTGCTTCGAAGCTGACACGATGTTCCGGTACTCTTTCAAAATCCTGCCTGACTGGCTCAAACTGATACGGCTTTATCCTTGTGGGTCTCTCGGGCAAAGTATCAGTTTCGTCTTCGGAGCTGGAGTTGGCCATTTTGCAGCGTCTCCCCAGAGTGACGTAGTAGGCATGTGGTCACGTGATTTGAGCGTCATGGCGACGCTTTCGGTGCGACAGAAAATGCCTTTTTTTCTTCTTCTTTTTTCGTGCATTTATAACCCTCAGATCACAGTTTCACCTACATCATCGTTCTCAGCGAGCTTTAACGGAAATCGTGTCAAAAATCATCCCTAACCTTGGACTTGTCCTTTAAGACCAGTTGTCTTTCTCTAAGCTTACTTCGGTTAATGTGCATGCGTTGATTTCGTTCGTGCAATGCTACTTGAACGCGAATAAGCTTTGTTTACACCAAAACCCAGTTGTCTCTCCGAGCAAGGCCACCGGCAATCCATCAGACGGCTGTAGCAGTCTACGTTGTTATCTTGGTGATTCAAAAGAAGAAGAAAAAATTCAACACTATCAAGTTGCTGATCTGGACCTTGTTCGGTGTGTTCCAGGCTAAGTCCGTGGATGCGTGTATGCTTTTGCTGGCTATGGATGGTATCGTGAGCGATGGGGGTGGGGGTTGTCACTTTGTTGTTCTTTTGTCACGGAGAGTCCGACGGCTTTAGCCGTCTCTTCATAAATTTAGTGTCACTGTCGTTTGTTGGGCATGGTGGAAAGAGAGGTTGGTTTTGCTGTGTGAGTGTGGTCCGGAACAGCGTGCTGTACTTCAGCTTATGTCCAACGCTGGCCGCCGTTCTCAGCGAAAGGGGTCCGTGCTGGCTGACCTCCAGCTGCACACTGCACACCGATTGGCCGTGAGACAATCACAATATCAGCATACTGTAGAGCGTTTTCAGCGACCCGACGGACTTTACAGCTGAACTTTTCTTTTTAAAAGTATGTAACGCATGAATACTTACACAGAGAAAACAATCAGTGGCATAATAATACATGCATATTATGTAAAGCGCACGCACACACACACACACACACACACACACACACACACACACACACACACACACACACACACACACACACACACACGTGTGTGTGATGTCAAGTACTTATTCATTCCATTTAAAGCAAAATGTGAGTGTCACACGTGAATAACAAGGAAATAAAATCTGCAAGTTCACAGTCTAAGAGCACGCAATAATGTACTAATACCACAAGCATT
>OY757556.1:7154603-7164603 GCA_963584105.1 Alviniconcha strummeri
AGAGCCTGTAAGCACGCAAGATTTGGACCGAATTAAGAAGTCAAAAAGGTAGCATCAATAAATCAAGACCGGCTTATTAGTGAGGGGGAAAGACGAGGAACAATTTATGGCCATGTTCACGGGTTTGGTGACGCCTTCAACAGTGAGAGTGGAGGTGACGGCGATGGCAAGCAAGGGATCAAATCAACGCGGGCTGTGAAGTCCTCGCGGAGGTCGCTCTCCACATCAAAGCGGACTGTTAGTCACAGTGGCCGAGCGAGGATTATGGGAGATGTGTTGAACTGGCTACCGCCAAAACCTCATCCAGTCATGAGGTGGCCGCCGTTGTGTTCTACGTAAAACCTTTTTCTTTACACCCCATCTGTGTGTGCTTCGTATCAAAACGGTTCTGCTTCAGAACGAACTCAACTGTAATAGCAGAAACACTTAGCAAGTATTCTGAGGGTGCCCTAGTCGCAGCAGGTTTCTCTGTGATTACAGTCCCCTAGAGCCTTACTGGAGGGGGCGTGCGCGAGTTCGGTCCTTGTGCGGTCGTAGCGAACACTTTCAGACCATTGCTAAAGGCCGGAAGTCTGTCAAGTCTGTCATAGTATGTTCAAGGAAACGAACCCCAGCGCTCAGGGAAAAGAAAGATTTGAATTGTTGGGCAACAGCTAATGGTGGCCGGATCATTCGTTACGGGCAGAGCGCTCACGCACCCACGCACAACACACACACACACACACACACACACACACACACACACACACACACACACACACACACACACACACACACACACACACAGTTTCCAACTTCATAACGACACATGCAGCAACACAATTGTTTTGTTGGTTGCTTCTCTCTCACGTCGGATGCGCGATTTCTTCCCCTCTCCTCGTCTTTGGGTCAAACAACGGCGTTATGGCGCATGAACCAAATCAGGAAAACTGTCGTTTGCTCAGTTGCCGGGCCATCTCCTGCACTGTGCTTGCCGGCTGCACGTACCCTGTGTCCCAGGCTCACATGGAGCGCGCGCCGTAGGAGTAGTAGGCGTGCCAGTAGTGGTCGGGCCAGCGCCTCGGTCTCACGTGCCGGGGTTTGGGGTGCACGCGGTTGCCGCCGCTATGGGGGCCGCCGAGGCAGCAGCAGACGGCGGCGACGAGGCCAACGAGGAACAGGAACCCCAGCACGGACCCCCCGGCGATGAGGACGGTGGACAACGCCAAACCCACGTCCTCCACCTCGATGTGAATGCGGGCGTTGGCGCTGCCCTCGTTGTCCCGTCTTTGGTGGGTGCAGGCGGGGAGGGCGTGGGCGGACTTGCCGTCGTTGTTGTTGTTGTGGTCGGTTTTTCTGTTTTGGGGGGTGTAGTCATTGTCCGTGTCAGGGTGGTTGCGGTGCTCCTGATCGTTGTTGGACTAGTGGTTGTTGTAGGCGCAGGTGTTGTTGTAGTTGTGGTAGTCGTGGTTGTTTTAGTTGTTGGCGTCGTCGTCGTTGGACTCATGGTTGTAGTTGTTGAGGTCGTAGTGGTAGTCGTTGGTGTTGTAGTTGTCGCAGTGGTAGTGGTCGTCGTAGGTGTAGTTGTCGTAGTCGTCGTTGTAGTGGTGGTGGTGGTCTGACACTGCTGTTCCAGTTCCGGCATGGCGTCAGTGAGTGTGCGCCCCGCGTACCTGGCCAGCTCCTTACAGGTAGGGGGCCGGCTCCGCGGGCTGGACAAGAGGTACCTGCCTAGCCACAGCACGCCGCAGCCGCACAGCCAGTTGGGGTTGAGGTGCAGGTCCAGCACGGGGCGGGAGGCGGCCAGCAGAGCCTGCAGCGAGCTGGGCAGCGACTGCAACGACGTGTTATGCAGGTCCAGGACGTCCACGCGAGCGGCGCTGAAGGCCCCGGGCTGCACGGCGGTCAGCGGGTTGCTGGACAGGTTGAGGGTGCGGACCGTCAGGCGGGAGAAGTCCCCGGACCGGACGGCGCGGATCTGGTTGCCGCTCAGGTCCACGGTCTGCGGCGGGGCGCTCCCTGCCCGGAGGGAGGCTGCGGGAACGGCGGCCAGGAGGTTGTTGGACAGGTCCAGCAGCTGGAGGGCTGTTCCGCTGAAAGCGTTTCCGCCCACCTGGCTGATTCGGCCGTCGGACAAGCTCAGGCTCTTCAGCGACGTCAGGCCGGAGAAGAGGTTGTCGGAAGCGACGTCAGCGATGTTGACTTCATGGTTCACCGTCTCGACGCTCCGCAGAGGGCGGAACGCGTCGGGCGAGATGTGGGTCAGAGGGTTGTTGGAAAGGTCCAGCGTCTTCAGACTGGCCAGCCCTTCGAGGCGCGGTCCCCGAGACTGGCGATCTTGTTGACCCTCAGGTCCAGCTTGGTGAGAGCGGTGAGTGGCGAAAAGCCGCCGTCGGGCAGCACGGTGAGCTCGTCACGGCCCAACGTTAGCTGGCTGAGCCGGGCCAGGCCGTTGAAGAGGTCTGTGTTGAAGGTGGTGAAGTTGTTGCCGATCATGGTCAGCGTGGTCAGCAGCGTGTTCTTGGTGAAGACGGAGCCGCTAAACTTGGTAATGCCACAGCTGGACAGCGTCAGGGTTTGCAGGTTCACCAATCTGCGCGGAGAACGCGGAATGAAAAAAGATTATTGAAAGTGGAGCTTTTAGATAGGGCATTGCTGGAGCAGCGTTAGACATGAATTTTACCTCCCAGAATTCCGCCTGATCCCTTCCATGCTTTATACTGTGGGCAGAATTACCGTCAGGCTTCGCATTACCCAAGTAAATGCTCGCCTGAACTTTCTAATTTAATCAGGTTTTTTTCTCTCTCTTTACATCCAGCGGCCATGTCCAACCACGACCAATACCAGCCATATACTGAAAGAGACATGCACTGGAAGAATGGTGCCGCAGGACCTCTTGTTTCCAAATGCTCCGCCCCCCTCTCCCTTCCCCCATCCCCCATCCCCAACACACACGTCTGGCCCAGTCAGCACTAACGGCCTTGTCGGTTGAGGGGATTGTCTCTAGACAGACGAGTATAAGCAGACTGTATGAGGGGAGTGAGGGGTGGCGGTCACAAAACTGGTCATTTTCACGAGAATACCCATCACCAGCGGATCGTGGCTTCCTGCGCCAGTGACCACCACAGTCTGGGCATCCGTCACTGTTGTTGGGATGGCCTCGAGACAGACACGTATAGGGCAGACCCGGCGCCAGGAAGCGTGCCACCAGACTTGTGGTTTGCGTGATACCCCCCCCCCCCTTCCTTCCCGCCCCAACCTGCCCGTCCAACCTCATCCTCCCCCACCGAGCGGGACGTCCGTTACCGTTGACGAGTCGACCTTCAGACAGACACGAGACAGACAGTGGGGGACACTGGACAGACAAGGGAGAGACCGCATGGACAGAGGGAAAGCGGGAGGGAAAGCGGACAGACAGGGGACTCGACAGACAGAGGGAGAGCGGACAGACCGAGGGAGAGACTGGACAGACAGGGCGGAGTGGACAGACTGGACAGACAGGGGGGAGAGTGGACAGACTGCAGGGAGACTGGACAGACAGGGGGAGAGTGGACAGAGAGAGGAGAGACATGGAGAGTGGACAGACAATGGACAGACTGACCTGAGGAAGAAGGGCGCCACCAGCCCCCTGACCTGCATGATGGGGCAGCCCCCTAGCACGGTGGCGTCCTTGACAGTGGGCGGGATGGCCTGGGGACACACCTTGCACACCGCCCGCTCCACCTGCCCGCTAGCCGCCACCGGGCACGACAGGCAGTGCGGGGGCGGCGGGCACGGCGACTCCGTCAAGGTCGGCAGCAAGGTCAAAGTGAATAGGAGGGTCAAGGTCGTCGTCATGGTGACATATGCTAGATCACATCGATGAGCCCGGCATCTGACGGACGGAAGAAACTAGACGAGGACGGATGGTTTTCCTTGCCACACGAGTCCGCTGGAGCATTATTAGTGGTGGTGGGGGGGGGGGGGGGGGGCGGCGTTTTTGAGAAATGGAAAGGGGAGACAACTACAAACAACTACGTTTTTTTTCTTTCTCGCCCTTTCCAGTCTACAGCGGATTTCAGTTGTACTAACTGATGGTCACAGAAGTACTGGACGAATTATGTGAGAAGTCCCACGTATGGCAGAATGCGTCCTCCTGCACTGTCTCTGAGCACCAGGCGTCCGCTCGCCTGCCCACAGCCACTGCTCGCCCAGCCCGTGTGGCTGACTGGTTTATACACGGTAAACTGCGTCAAGTGATATTTTTACATGTTAAAACCTACTTGCTACACAGATTGGCGCCTTTCATTTTTGGGGTCTAAAAGGGGAAACTTAATTGCAAACGCCTAGCCCTGTCCACGGGAGAGTAGTAACGAGATAAGACAGAGAGGCGGCTGGTGGATCGAAGAGGGAGTTATCAGATTGGGTTTTATCACGGTGGCGTTGGCATGAGTCTGCGGTGGACATCTGTAGAGAGTGTGATAAATTGGATTTCTTACTTTTGCATATTATACCTGGCTGTCTGCCGTCATATTGAACCGTGTTTCGCTCAGAGTCCAGAGCTCACTGTGCAGGAACCGCCCCCTTTTTTTTTCTCTCTTTTTTTTTTTTTGGAGGGGGGGGGGGGTACATATTTGTTACCTGTCAACTGCTGTTGTCGTTTTTGTTTCTTTTCTTTTCGTTTAAGGAAACATAATTTATCATGAGGATATCTGTGTAATTCCGAACTATGAAGGGTCATGGTTTATCAGTAATCATATGCAAATATTATGAGAAGAAAAACATCGGCGATTACGTCTAGTGCATAGTTCTTCAAGTCTTACTCCAACTATGAAGGTGACTGATGAGATTTGTCCCAGCTGTAGCACGTTTGACTCGGTGGGTTTCAAGTAAACTATTCGTCATGGCGATTTCAAAGTAATACTCCGTGCCCCAGAATGTTCAACCCTGCCTTTGGCTGGCTGAGAGCGGTGGTGAATGGTGAACGCTGTGATGGTTGACTTGCATGGGAACGTGCCACTCCCCTTGTTCACGGGGACGTCAGGTGGCGCAGACTGGAGAGGCGGGGTGAGAGGGGAGTGATGAAGACATACAGTGCGGGGTGAGAGGGGAGTGATGAGGACACAGGGAGAGTGGAGTGATGAAGACATCCGGCGTGGGGTGACAGGGGAGTGATGAGGACACACAGGCGCGGGGTGAGAGTGGAGTGATGAGGACACGCAGGGCGGGGTGAGAGGGGAGTGATGAGGAGACACAGGGAGAGTGGAGTGATGAAGACATACAGGGCGGGGTGGGAGTGGAGTGGTGAGGACACACGGGGCGGGGTGAGAGGGGAGTGATGAAGACATACAGGGCGGGGTGAGAGTGGAGTGATGAGGACACACGGGGCGGGGTGAGAGTGGAGTGATGAGGACACACAGGGCGGGGTGAGAGGGGAGTGATGAGGACACACAGGGCGGGGTGAGAGTGGAGTGATGAGGACACACAGGGCGGGGTGAGAGGGGAGTGATGAGGACACACAGGGCGGGGTGAGAGTGGAGTGATGAGGACACACGGGGCGGGCTGAGAGTGGAGTGATGAGGACACACAGGGCGGGCTGAGAGTAGAGTGATGAGGACACACAGGGCGGGGTGAGAGGGGAGTGATGAGGACACACGGGGCGGGGTGAGAGGGGAGTGATGAGGAGACACAGGGCGGGGTGAGAGTGGAGTGATGAGGACACAGGGAGAGTGGAGTGATGAGGACACACGGGGACACACAGGGCGGGGTGTGATGGGGACACACAGGGCGGGGTGAGAGGGGAGTGATGTGGACACAGTGAGAGTGGAGTGATGAGGACACACGGGGCGGGGTGAGAGGGGAGTGATGACACACGGGGCGGGGTGAGAGGGGAGTGATGAGGACACACAGGGCGGGGTGAGAGTGGAGTGATGAGAACAAACGGGGCGGGGTGAGAGTGGAGCGATGAGGACACACAGGGCGGGGTGGGAGTGGAGTGGTGAGAACACACAGAGGTTCGACGTCCACCTGCCGGTTAAGCCGTCGTTTAGGGTTCACTGGCCTTTACGCAGTAACGTTCTTTGGTCGTCTTGACTTCACACGAGACTGTCTGCTATCTGTGTTGTCAGCGTTGCCGCTTTGCTGGCCCGTATTAAAGGTGAATTTGACTCGTTTGTAGATGACACTCATAAACCCTACCTCCTCTCCACGGCTCATTCCCGCTTTCTTACAAACGGTGTGTGTGGGTGTGGGGGTGGGTGTGTGTAAGATGTGTTTGTGTGGTGTGTGTGTGTGTGTGTGTGTGTGTGTGTGTGTGTGTGTGTGTGTGTGTGTGTGTGTGTGTGTGTGTGTGTGTGTGTGTGTGTGTGTGTGTGTGTGTGTGTGTGTTTCTGCCTGCCTGCCTGCCTGCCTGCCTGCATAAGCCTGTTTCTCCCTCTGTTTTTGTGTTGAGACGGGTGCAGCAGTTCAGACATTTCGTTGACAACGATTCTCTTTTTTTCTTCTCCACTGATAACTAATGCAGTCTGGCTTACTGCACTGTGTGTGACATTTACAACTTCCAAACATGATCATCAATTCATCAGTATTTTCCCGGGTGCGCGGCTTGGGTGGAGCACACGGAGGCATGTTTGGAACTGTATTGTACATCGACAGTCTGCAGAAGCACTTCAACATTACAAACATCCTTGCTGGTTCCGAACAACGTACATTAGACTTTGAAAGTGGTGGCTGTCAAAGAATTTCAGGCAGTATGAGTACATTGAGGATATTTAACCTAGTGCATGAACTGATGAACCTTGTTTCTTAAGTTGTTTCTCCCCTCCCCCCTCATCCCCCTTCTTCCTTTCTCCCTGTCCTTGTACAGTCAACCCATAATTAGTGATCCCCCCACCACAACCGTTCCCTAATGGACAAATAAAGACACAAGTGCTGGGACTGTCTACGTTTGTGTTGCTGTTTTGAAGCTGTGAACACTTTGTGTGCTTCATTAAAAGTAGTGCACCACCATTTTTTTCAATTACCTGTCGGTAAAAGCCTTTGTCGCCTTGTGTGGCTCTGTCGTTCCTTTTAACAGCAAGGGTCTCTTGTTGGCTTTGGGACGTGCACCAGATGACAGGAACGGCTTGTGTCGGCACGACGTGTCATAACAACTGGTGCGTTATCGGAAACAGGCTTTGGATTACGCCATACCAGAGTTTATGTTTGCAAAATCATAGGCCGATTCCATTCTGCTTCATCCTTCTAACATTTCATAGTTGAAATAAACACATGCATGCTCGCAAGCGCGCATGAGCGCGTGCACGCACGCACGTTCGCACGCACGCGCGCTCGCGCACACACACACACACACACACACACACACACACACACACACACACACACACACGTACGTACGTACGCACGCACGCACGCACGCGCACGCACGCACGCACGCACACACACACATACACACACAGAGTAGTAGGCTAAGAACTACTGTGCATGACCCCTTCAAACAAGAGGAAATCAGGCAGGGACAGTGCAAAGGGCTGCTACGGAAAGCATTCTTCTGTTTTCTCCAATACTTCAGTGTCCTTTTGGGGGGGAGGGGGAGGGGAGAGAGATTCAGCTTGTCTCCTCACACTTTAGAATAAACGGATGCCTTCAGGTAATGTTTACTGTAAATCTTTGATTTGGGGGCACACTCACGAGTCGACTTTTACAGAAAACAACAATATGGTAGCACAGAACGGCCTTTGGGTTTAAACTAAATTTTATTCATACATCGTAAGTTCAACAAACAAGTACAGGAAACACAAAAGCATTATACTTGTTTTAGTGTTACCTATAACTGAATAATAATTACATATACTTTACGATGGCAAGATGGCAAATTGTCAAAAGTCGAAGGCAAAAACCAAACCAAAAGCAAAGAAGAAAAATGAAAATAATAAACACAACGACAAAACGTGTGTGTGTGTGTGTGTGTGTGGGGGGGGGGGGGGGGGGTCCAAACCCTCGTCATAAAAAAAGCGAACAACTAATCGAATGGTCTAGTGATGTTATCGTAATTATTGGTCTAACAGAGGGATGGGGGGGGGGGGGGGGAGTACTTCTTCGCTTGTATCACAAACACATTTAAGCAGGCTTTTAAATATTTGCAAGCGGTCCGTTTGGCACACAAATTCATGGACTATAGCAAACATTTTATTATTCTTTTCTAAATGTAGTTGGTTGCTTCCAAATAGAAGTGTATTGATGTTTCTTTCGCTCTCATCTATTTTATTAAAGGTTTTATTTCTAATACTATTATAAAGGGGACAGTGTAATAGGAAATCCTCGTATGTTTCTGCTGTATATCCGCATGAACATACGGGGTCATCTAATAGGCGAAGTCTACAGTGGTTAACCTGTTCTTTCGCCAGAGTAATGATACATAGAAACCAAAGTGTCATTCGTTGACAAATATTTTTTCAGAAGCTAATTGAAGGAGTTACTTGCATAGTAGGATTTACTTGCGTAATTTCAGGTATTGTGTTTCACCAGTTGAGTAGTTGGTGGAATGAATGAATTTGCATATAGTTCAGTTTTATGAGCTGCAACGACTCTTTCATATGGTCGTCTTGGATGGTACGGGTTTGTTGTGAAAAAAAAACGGCCTTTTGTTTTTGTTATTCTGTTGTTGTTGTTCTCTCTCTCTCTCTCTCTCTCTCTCTCTCTCTCTCTCTCTCTCTCTCTCTCTCTCTCTCTCTCTCTCTCTCTCTCTCTCTCTCTGTGTTGTTGTTGTTTTTGTTGTTGTTGTTTGTTTTTGTTGTTGCTGTTGTTGTGACGAGTTTTTTGGTTGTTGTTGTTTTGTTTTTGGATTTGTTTTGTGTGCGTGTTTTTGTTTTTTGCGTTAAATGATCGGCGGGAAAAAAAATAATCGAGTGATTTACCACACACTAATTCACACAGTTAAAAAGGTTTATCCTTCATGCGTCTGTTTGACCCAACGCGTGGCTTTTTGTTCTCAGACTGGGCCACAAGACCTCTTGACGCAGGTCCACTGTAGGAAAAGTACCGGAAGTGGCCGTTTCCCCTCCCCGACAACATGGGTGATAGCACAGATATATAAATATTCGTGGTTGGTTTTCATGATCACCAGGGAAGCGTTTGCTCCGTCACCACAGATTCTTGGATGTTACAAAACAGCCTGCAGAGGTGGCGAAGGAGCGACAGGTGAGTGTTGATGTGGACAAGCCCTCGTCACAGCTGGGCACTGGGCACGCCATTGCTGCTGAAAGAGGTGTAAAGCCCGTTCTTAATTGGGCGAATGTTTCTTCGCGAACCTAGTTGGAAGTATTCGTCCAAGCTATATTCGGGGTCCAAAAACCTTCGCTCAACATGTTCTGGGAACATTCGCCCTATTGGACGATCATTGCCTCTGATTGGCTGAGAGCAGAGCTCTCCTGTAAATGGAGAAAAAACAAAAATAAAAATGGATGACGGTGTCGCTAGGTTCTTCGCTCGCTTCGAAGGGAATTTGTTTATTTGTTGACTTGTGTTGACTTGTGCAAGGCGCAGCCTTGTCTCGGAGAACCCAGAATGAGATAGTAGTTAGTTGAATTACCCTGTGAGGGATGATTAAAGTATACTGACTTGACTGACTTGACTTTAGCCTACATTTTCGATCATGCTGTCTGCTGCGCGTCTGCCGCAAGTTCGGGCCGAAGCTTGCATCTCATTACAAGCCAGTTGAGAATGAAGTAAAGTCTGGACTGTCCGAACCATATTCGGCGAACTAAATGTTCAATTAAGAAACGAATCATAGTTCGTCGAAGTGTCCGAAGTATGTTCGGGCGAACAAACATTCGTCCAGTTAAGAACGGGCTTAAGCCTGTGAGCCGTGGGCAGTGGCTGAAGCTCAGCGACGTGCAAACCGGGACGACTCGCCCCCCTTGGAGCGGTGGAGAGACTTGTAGAGGTGGCGGTGAAGAGCCGTTCGCGGCGTGGAGTGCCTTGTTTGGGACAGGAGGAATTAGGTGGTGCATTAGGATCTGGCGGCTGGATTAAAGTTTGAGAT
>OY757556.1:7167103-7179603 GCA_963584105.1 Alviniconcha strummeri
CAGTAAAGGTGAAACGATTATTGAGAAAAATGGTTACATTTTCACCGGATTGCAATCCGATCAATGGCCGATTAAAACTAAGGAACCTTGCGGCAAGTCTGTCGCAGTGCATGCAAACGATTTAGTACCGTTTCGTCATTTCCGGTGTCGTCAGGCACAGAAAATTGGCAGTCAGGTGACCCGTGCTTCCTGTGGTGAAACACATGGAAGTGATCAAGTGCATTGTCTGAGTTGATGTCGTCCGCCTCGTCCTTGCCACAGTACTGAACAGCAGTGTTGATGTCCGCCTCGGTCCTTGCCACTGTATTGAACAGCAGTGTTGATGTCCGCCTCGGTCCTTGCCACAGTATTGAACAGCAGTGTTGAAGTCCACCTCGGTCCTTGCCACAGTATTGAACAGCAGTGTTGATGTCCACCTCGGTCCTGGCCACAGTACTGAACAGCAGAGTTGATGTCGTCCGCCTCGGTCCTTGCCACAGTACTGAACAGCAGTGTTGATGTCCACCTTGGTCCTTGCCACAGTACTGAACAGCAGTGTTGATGTCCACCTCGGTCCTTGCCACAGTACTGAACAGCAGTGTTGATGTCCACCTCGGTCCTTGCCACAGTACTGAACAGCAGTGTTGATGTCCACCTCGGTCCTTGCCACAGTACTGAACAGCAGAGTTGATGTCGTCCTCGAGCCTTGCCACAGCACTGCCGGTGCTGTGACAGGTGATCGTGATGTTAAAAATGACACCGTGCACGTTCACTTCGTATGGTGAGACAAATGTCCGAGTTTGCCTGTCTTTCTCATTGAGACAGTTCTAGGGTGCTGTATAGGCTTTCGGATTGCACGGAATTAAATTTACGGTGAATATGACTAAACCCGTGTGGGGAAAACAACGTCAGCATTTCACAGTTTTCTCGCCTCTGTTCCTTCGCGTCTGTAAGGAACTTGTGGAGAGGGTACACGTGATTTTGTGCCGCAGTTGGCTGGTTGGTCAGTGTGTATCACGTCAGACACTGAAACCCTGACCCTGATGCATGATTGCTGTCCGTGATCAGAACACGGTCCTTGGTGGTCAGAGTTCCACATCCTGGACTCTCCTCACCGCCAACAAGATGAGAAGATCCGTGATCAGAACAAGAGCCTTTGTCAATCAAGACTGGTAAGAGTTCCACGTCCTGGACTCTCCCCACCGCCAACAAGATGAGAAGATCCGTGATCAGAAGATCCTTTGTCAGCGCAGAACTGATCAGAGTTCCACGTCCTGGACTCTCTCCACGGCGGTGGTGGACTCGGCAAAGTCGAAGGCCTCGTTGTGGAACTCGGCCACGGGCAGGGCGGGCTCCCCGCTGTCCCGACTCCCGCCGCTCCGCCGCCTGCTCTTTCTCCGGCCTTTCCGACCTCCCGCCCCCGCACCCAGCAGCTCCTCGGGGTCGTTCTCAAAGTCCGCCAAACTCACGCTGTACAGGCTGCTCTTGTCCAGCTCGCGCACAGCGGAAGCCGTGTCAAGGTCATGTAGAGCGGAAGCGGTTTCAAGGTCAAGGTCACGCAGGGCGGAAGCGGCTTCGGGGTCGCTGAGGGAGGAGCAGCGACTGCTGGCGCGGCTGGTGTCGTGCAGGAAGAGGTCGGTCGTGACCTCCAGCTCTTCCAGCACCTGACTCTCCTCCTGCCCCAGCGTGCCCTGCCCCTGGTTCTGCCCTGCCGTCGCCAGCGTGGCGCGCAGGTTCTCGTGCGAGGCGCGCAGCTTGCGCAGGATCTGCTGGCTGGGGCTGTCGCGCGGGGCGGGGCTGACGCTGGGCCGGTGCACGTGGTACACCCACACGTCCGACATCTTCTTCTTCTGCGCGCGCCGGGCCTGGCGCTCATCCTCCGTGCGCGCGCGGCGGTAAAGGCGGCAGACGGCCACGTTGAGTGACAGCAGGAGGAGCATGACGGCGCCCGCCGCGCTGAACGCCACAAGCTGGGCCTCCGTGATGGACCCGGGGCCCAACAGCAGCCCCGACATCACGATGGAGGGTGATGGGGCGAGGGGGGGGGGGGGACTGGCTGGCGGGGGTGGGGGGAGGTTCACAGCGTAAGGATGGGGGGGGGGGGCGTTCACAGACTGTGGGGTGGGGGCGGGGGCGTTTACAGGCTAGGGATGGAAGTTGGGGTGTTCACAGGCTAGAGATAGGGATGGGAGAGGGTGTTCACAGGCTAGGTAGGGAGAGGGTTGTCAGGGTTGTCTGGGCGTGCTCATTGTGTGGTACCGCTTCTACTACCAGACAGGCTAGAGATGGGGATGGGAGGGGGTGTTCACAGGCTAGAGATGGGGATGGGAGGGGGTGTTCACAGGCTAGAGATGGGGATGGGAGGGGCTGTTCACAGGCTAGAGATGGGGATGGGAGGGGGTGTTCACAGGCTAGAGATGGGGATGGGAGGGGGTGTTCACAGGCTAGAGATGGGGATGGGAGGGGTGTTCACAGGCTAGAGATGGGGGTGGGAGGGGGTGTTCACAGGCTAGAGATGGGGGTGGGAGGGGGTGTTCACAGGATAAGACGGGGATGGGAGAGGTGTTCACAGGCTAGAGAAGGGGCTGGCTTAGGACGGAGTACGGGGCAGGAGGGTTTCTGGCTCGGTATGACGGGGGGGGGGGAGGCACTGGCTGGAAAACTAAGCGGGAAAGGGAGGTTCAGGAGCTAGGGAGGGGGTGGTCTCTTGCTCGGTGTGGCGCTGGTGGGAAAGGGATGGTTGGATCGCTCGCCTGCTTTGTGTTGGCGTGCCTACGTCACTGTCACGTGGCGGTTTTGGCCGCTGTGACGGTTAGAGCTCCTCTCGCCAGCAGCGCAGCACTGGTAGAACTGCTGGCCCTTGCCGCGGTCCTTGTGGTGAGCGTCACCACGCGTCCTGTCACAAATGACGATGAACACACTGGCGTTGCACCCACACTGAAGCTGGCGGTTGCATTGTCGTGGCGATGCCTGGCTCTTGTTAGCGTCGTCTGTGGAGACTTGATGACGGTCGTCCTGCTTGTTGTGATGATGGCGAAACTGCCAGCGTTGCCATGGTGATGAGGGCGTCAGGGTTGTGTAAACTGAAGTGTCTCTGTACAGGGGAAAAAATCGTCGAGCACTAGTTTGTAGAAGAAACAAATCTGTCAGTTACTTGGTGCGCACAAAACAATCCGCCGTACACTTCGTGGTCGACAAAACAAAAAATAATCACGATAGGTTATTACGCGGAAAGAAACTCAAGAACGTCCCCATTAAAGTATAACTTGTCTGAAAGGGCGTGGATAGCTCAGTTAGTAGAGTGTCCGACAGAAAGGCCAGGCGCAATACTGACGCGGGTTTGAGTCCCCGGGGCGGCAAGGGATTTTCTTCCAGAGTCAACTTTCAGTGCAGACTCTCTTTAGTCTTATGGTGTCTATACAGCCCCCGTGTGCTGTGTCATCAATATCTGTGCGCACGTTAAAAACCCCAAGCACTGTCAGCTATATACCATTGTTTGGACACACAAAAATACTGCACACACTTGTAGGAATGGGTAGCGCTGCTCTTGCTGCTACTGTGCCTTACCCAGGTTACGGTGACCCGAATTTCCCACGAGGGACAAGGAAGTATTAAAAAAAAAAAAAAAAAAAAATGGTGGGCATGCAGTGCATATCCTTTAAAAAAAAGTTAATTATACACATAGGCTTGTTATAGACGCACGTCCACAAAGTTATGTTCTTTGTTATAATCGTCTACATATATATATATATATAGAGAGAGAGAGAGAGAGAGGGAGGGAGAACTTATATATATATATAACTTTCTTCAGATATTTAGACATATTTTACACATACACAGTCTCTGTCCGTCCGTCCGTCCGTCCGTCCGTCTGTCGAGAGAGAGAGAGAGAGAGAGAGAGAGAGAGAGAGAGAGAGAGAGGCAGTATACTTGAATTCCATCGACCTTTCGGCTACAGTTTATGAACTCACTTCTGTTCAGTATTAATTCTTCATGAGACCGCCTACCCTTTCACCACATTTTCTTTTTTCCTCTTCGTCTTCTTTGTGTGTGTGTGTATTTTTATTTTTTATTTTTTCATATATTTATTTTCATGTTCAATGAACTGTCACATCACAGCACAGCTATGACAGTGCCCAACTGTGTATCTTTCGCTCAGTGTTGGGCAGGGCTATTCATGCCAAGACAGAAAAAGAAAAGAAAAAAAAAAAAGCTGTGTGGCATCGATCTTACTGAGAGGGTTGTCAGGGTTGTCTGGGCGTGCTCAGTGTCGGGTGGTGCCACTTCTACTACCAGACTGGCAGTCGTCAAGCCATTGACCTTAGCCGTCACGTTATCCATCAATTTTCTGTTTGAAAGTCTAGTGATTCCGACTGCTCTACAAGAGAGGCCGGACGGGGGCTGCTGTGCCTTGTTAGTGTTGTCCCGTACGACAGGGTTGAAACCGGTAATTACTTCATTTGTCAGCCCTGTTTGTTTTCTAAGGGGCTGGAGGTCAGAAGGAAAAGGTCGTGTGACGGAAGGCTTGAGGTCAGAAGGAAAAGGTCGTGTGACGGAAGGCTTGAGGTCAGAAGGAAAAGGTCGTGTGACGGAGGCTTGAAGTCAGAAGGAAAAGGTCGTGTGACGGAAGGCTTGAGGTCAGAAGGAAAAGGTCGTGTGACGGAAGGCTTGAAGTCAGAAGGAAAAGGTCGTGTGACGGAAGGCTTGAAGTCAGAAGGAAAAGGTCGTGTGACGGTAGACTGGAGGTCAGAAGGAAAAGGTCATGTGACGGAAGGCTGGAGGTCAGAAGGAAAAGGTCGTGTGACTGAAGGCTGGATGTCAAAAAGAAAAGGTCGTGTGGCGGAAGGCTTGAGGTCAGAAGAAAAAGGTCGTGTGACGGAAGGCTGGAAGTGAGAAGGAAAAGGTCGTGTGATGGAAGGCTGGAGGTCAGAAGGAAAAGGTCATGTGACGGAAGGCTGGAGGTCAGAAGGAAAAGGTCATGTGACGGAAGGCTGGAGGTAAGAAAGGAAAAGGTCTTGAGATGGAAGGCTTCACAATTGGTCCCGTTATATTCTGTCTCCTTTGGATTTGGCTTGTGGTGTGGACTTGCGTCTGTGTGTCAGTCCCGTCTTGCATCGCATCATGAAACCGTAAGCTGTGACCCAATGCTGTCTTCAGCAGGGACTAGGTCCTAGGACTTCAGCGTTCTTGCCAACAGTCTTCACTAGTAAAGCCCTGACAAGACGTTCTGACACGTCACTATCTTCACTTACAGCTAACACCCCTAACTGCCATGCTGAGACCATACTGGCTTCAGTGGTAAAACTCTAGGTGGACATGCTGACACCATGCTATTGTCACCTGTAAAACCCTAGGTGTACATGTTGACACCATGCTATTGTCACCTGTAAAACCCTAGGTGTACATGTTGACACCATACTATTGTCACCTGTAAAACCCTAGGTGGTCATGCTGACACCATACTATCGACACCTGTGAAACCCTAGGTGGACATGCTGACACCATGTTATCTGTACCTGTAGACCCCTAAATGCAGATGCCGACACTATACTGTCTTCACTGGTGGAACCCTGGTGGAAATACACCACACTAGCGTGACTAGTAGCACCCACGGTAGACCTGCAGACACGGTGTGCTATCTTCACTTGTAGAACTCTCGGTGAACGTGCTGACGGCGCACACACGGCCCTTGGCGGCTGTGCGTCAAGTGTATCATGTGTTATGAGTCATGCAAGTGGGAAGTGAAGGGGCATGGTGACATAATAAATATACTGTCTGCACTCGTAGAATGCCGGAGTTAAACAACAGGAACCGTCTACCCTACAAAATAACAGTGGAATGCAGGATGTTGTTCCAGTGCCTGTAATATGACAGTGGTCTCGTATTTCACATCAACAACATGTTCATTTCGCTGAGATTTGAGTGAGCATGAAGCAGACGTTCACACGGCTGGCTTTGTAGGCCTTACAGATTTACTGCGCACTGACTTCTCAGCGTGTTGAAAATGATTAGTCAGCTGAGGAAAAGCAGAGTTGATTCTGTGGCGTCGCTTTGGGCCGAGGGAAAAGAGTTGATTCTGTGGCGTCGCTTTGGGCCGAGGGAAAATAGTTGATTCTGTGGTCCCTCTTTGGCCCAAAGCTTGTTGTGGATATCAGCAGAGCGCTTGGCCACGCTGCCAGTCCTCTGTCCACTCGCCAAGCTATGCTGAGCGCTCTTCGTTATCTGATATTGGTTCATACTCTGTTAAACTGAGTCGTTGTTCCAGTGAGTCGTTGCTCCACAAGTACTCCGTGTGGGTGAACATTAAATAACTTATTTTCGTACCCTCCCCCCCCCCCCCCTCTCTCTCTCTTTCTCTGTTTTCGCCCCTCCCCCCTCCCTCTCTCTGTTTCTCCCCAGAAACTGAACTACAATCCTTGTAAAAATGAAGTTCTCTCTCTCTTTCGACTGAACCTTTACTACAGTCCTTGTAAAATGAAGTTCTCTCTCCCTCTCCCCCCTCTCCCTCTCTCCCTTCTGTCTGTCTGTCTGTCTGTCTGTCTGTCTGTCTGTCTGTCTCTCTCTCTCTCTCTCTCTCTCTCTCTCTCTCTCTCTCTCTCTCTCTCTCTCTCTCTCTCTCTCTCTCTCTCCCCGACCTGAGGTAGGTTAGCTACTGAAGTAGAAATATATAATACGGCTCACCTATTGTCCGATCCGATCCTTAGTATTTTCAGCGGTCCTGTGTACTGAGTTCAACAAAGAGCTAAAGCCGCTGCATTGTCAGTCTTCTTCGACGAGTCCAACACAGTGGACACTACTGTGACCTTCGTACCTTAGTCCCTACAGCCGAAAGGCCGAAACATTACTGTTGTGCATGTAGCGATAAACTATGCGGCCATGTTTCTGTGCCCTTACGATTGAAAGGAGGAAGTTGGTAATCTGTGTTCTGTGACGTCGTTTACACTCGGGGGGCACGGGACCTCCCTCTTCCTCTCTCTCTGTGACAGTGCGCGCTTGTGTCCAGACTTGAAAGTGAGAGTGTGGTACCGTACTTTCTCCAGCAGAAGGAATGTTTCCAAAGTTAACAAAAATTACAAGTTTACAGCCATGACAGGGCGTAGTGCACCAGTGCATCAATACGGAAGGTGGGCAGTGACAGCGCAGAAGAAGAGGACGATGAAGAGGATTGACTGAGTCTTGGTACTGAAGGGCCACGAAATTTATGTCGGGGTAATACATAAGTCGTCAAGCCACTCGTGGCACTCGGTCAGTAAGTTGGTGTTTTATGCCCGGTCAGACAGTACTCCGTCAGTATTACCAGACAGCTGGGAGAAGTAATAAAGCTGGTGGGCAAAATTTAGAAAGACAGAACAAGTAGCAGCAGGTGATCACCAGTCACAATTAGTACTCCGCGCGAAAAACTGGAAGAATGACTGCCATGACCCACCTCCTAGCAACGGAACGAACAGTTGATGGATTCCGAACAAAATTATCATAACTGGAGGAGAAAAACGCGTTTGGAAAGAGCTGCAGAAAAAGGAGAGACAAAATAAAGAAAGAAAGGGGGAAATTTTATCCAGAAACCCCCTATTTCCCGTGGCTGGACGGTATTCTAACCAGCAAGCGCGACCCAAAAAGGACACAACTTGGACGTGACATAAAAGCAGTGATTTAGGACACTAAAGTAGCAAGCGCGACCCCAAAATGGACACAACTTGGACACGAAACAAAAGCACTGATTTAAGACACTAGCAAGCGCGACCCAAAAATAGACAGAACTTCGACATCAAATAAAAGCGATGATTTAGGACACTAGCAAGCCGGACCCAAAAATGGACCAGCATGGACAGGACATAAAAGCAGTGATTTAGGACACTAAGGTAGGAAAAGACGTAAAGCCAGGCGTGTGTGGAGAGGGGAGAGGCGCTGCGATGGGAGGGTGTACGGTAGGGTATAGATGTGTTGATGTAAGTGTCTAGCGCGAGTGAAGAAAGCTGTGTCAACAGGAGCGACACTCACACAGCAACGGGACTTGCTGTGACAGACTGCGTCACCTAACCGACACGCCTCTAATTGCCGCAGGGCAACGACACACAGGCACACAACTTACGTTCACCATTATCAAGTTCATGTCCACTGCAAATAGCTAAAACTCGCTCAAGCTCTGTAGCTGGTCTGAAATTACATGGTGTTGTTGTTTTTTGTTTTTGTTTTGCCCCCCCCCCCCCCACCCCCCACCCCCAGTAATTTCGTTTTCCTTTTCTTCTTTCGTGCAGAAAGTACCCTCAATCAGTGTGATAGCCGCTTGTAGCTTGAGAAAGTTTGCTGTTGTAATACAAAATTGTAGCAACAACAACAAAAATTAAAAAAGAAGAAAAAAGTGAAAGTGGGTTTACTTCTATATGACTATAATTATGGTCCGATAATCGCCACATGTGGTCATTTGGACCAGTGGGAGCTGGCTGACGTTTTGTGGCAGTCGATGTGTTCACATCGGTGGGAATAAGAGGAAGTAAGAGCGAAAGACGGTTCCACTACTGCTGCAGCTACTACCTGACTAGCATTAATTGTTGTGAAAAACAAACTGGAAGATGATGATTGTTGTAATCACTTCATTTCGTAATCAGCTGTAAGCGCCGTAGGGCTAGGCTTGAAGGCAGCTGTACAATACCCGTGGTGACCGCTGACGTGTTTGTGTTAACTAAAAGGTTGGCAGTTTTCAGTAATACCCCCCACCCTCCATCCTTTCACCTTATCCCCAACCAAAGAAACAAAACATATCAAAATACACTTTTTTCATGTGCCTATTGCGTGGAAGTCAGAACTTGGCCCCTGAGCGGAATAGAAGCGGGGAAGGGGCGCAACTCTGCCGTCTTGTGGTGTTTGGTGTTCTCCCCTTTCAGTTCTGGTCCCTTCTTCCAAAGCTCGTCAACACACAGACTTCGCTTTTGTGTCGGGGCCCGGTTTGCTGGCGCGTGACAACAAATGGAACATACTGGAACTGCGTATAATGGCTCTGCGAATAATAACCTAGGAGAAGAAGAAGAGGAAGTCTTTTCACAGTTCCCTGGCTTCTTTTTTTTCTGTACCCGATTTTCTTCTTCATCTTCTTTAATTTGTTTTTAGGCGCAACTGTGTGGGTGGTTGTGCGGTCACTGGAGACTGAGTGTTTTGTTCCCCGAGAGGGTGATGATGAGTTGATGCTTAATGTCCTCAGATGTCATTTGACATATTAGGGACAAGTTGTGACCAATGCCGAAGCACGGTTCAATAAAATCCACATACGTAAGGTGTATGCGTGTTTAGCTGTAACCTGCCACCTGCACTTTTTGGCAGAATGACCGGGATTTTTTACGTGCTACTGTGGTAACACGGGGGTGGAACGGATACCGAAATAAGAGTCAACACAGAAAGTCGACCCTGAAGAAGAAAATTCTCCCGCCGTTCCAGCAGGGATTCGAACCCGCGACCTTTCAATCACGAGTCCGGTGCTCTAACCACTGAGCTATCCCCGCCCCCAGCCCGAGAGGGTGTGAATGCGGACTGTTTTATAATCCGTGTTCTCTCTACTTTTTGCTTGCCGAACGGTGCTTTTAGTTTTCTGCTTGTACTTTGTATGAAAGCGCTTTGCTTATCTCTAAGATACCTGCCTGGCGTTTCAGCTGTGGTGTTCTATTGGTTCATTTGATCGGTAGTGTTTAATAGATGCTTTTGATTGTAACGAGTCAAAAAAACAACAACACAAAAACACACACACACACGCGCGCGCACGCACGCACGCACGCACGCACGCACGCACGCACGCACGCACACACACACACACAAATCATCCTTCCGCTCATGTGTGTGACCTGCTGTCAACATCACGTCCACTTGAATCGTCATAAAGACAAAGAGAGATGGGTGGTGTAGTGGAATTTATTCATGGATGGATTCGGTAACGGCTTGCCAAGTCCAATATTGCCCCTGTTTCTCCTCACACGGCGGACACACACTGTCTCAAGTCGCACACACGCGCCATGATTATCGGGCATTCGCTTTCAGCATCGTCTGTCAACAATGAACGTAGGAGTGAGAGACATAAGTTATTTGTCGTGTAAAACCACGTTCATGCTACTTATCTAAGGCCAGCAAAAGACTGCCTTAAATTTGTCGAGGCTTGGCAATGATCTGTATACTGGGCCAAAGCCAGCATGCATTGGTAGTTCAAATTGACCTTCCCCTTTGTTATTTCACATCCATACGTCATCGAACACAGTCACACACCCATGTCCTCATTTACTTACCGTGCAAGCAACAACAAACATATCTCTCCAGCATCATTCGCTGCACCCCCCACCCCGCCCCCTTACCCCGCTTCCCTTCTGTCCGTCTTTGTAATGGTAACTGGTTTTTCTCTCTGTTGTCAAATCTAAAGTACATATTTTCTGATGATTCCTATTGAACTCTACCTTTGCTTCCCCCAAGCTGGGCGGAGTGTTGTGATTGTAATTAGTTAATTCCACTAGAACAAGTTTCGACGGTTTCTACACAAAGTTACCACCATCTTGGGTTCCTTCATGGTAAGAAAAAGGACCAGAGTTCTGACCTGCTGTGGTACTCCGGATTCCAGTGTCGTCAGATCGGGACTTGAGTCTGCGTTCCGGCCTCACAGGCAAAGGCCTGATTCAAACTGCAAGCACTGGTTTACGACATCCTTCCTCCAACCACTGCCATAACTGGTTACGCCATAGGTCTCGGAAAACTCCGCTAACTGCCAGCTTTACCATGGTGCTCAAATAGCGGAATGTTTGTGACAGACAACTCAGATTCAAACAGGCGTGTGTTTTGTTGTTGTTGTTGTTGTTGTTGTTGTTGTTTTAACTGTCCCACATTGCTTACGCCATCAAACATAAAACCAAAATCATTTGAATCGAGACGGAAGTAGTTTTTTGGCCGCTTGTTACTTACCAAAGCTGACTCTTTCCCGCTAAGGGAACAAATAACTCTAGACACCAGTGTATTTGCTGTCTTAAATAACCCAGACTGTTGAGTGTGTAATATTATACTGGTGTGGTTTAACTCTCTTGAACAATCCCGGACATGTATGACTCACGTTAGGCAACAGGACTGGCGTTAGATGACCATGAACTGGCGTTAGATGACCCACGATTGGCGTTAAATGACCCAGGACTGGCATTAGGTGACCCAGATTTGGCGTTAGATGACCCGGGACTCCAGTGTGGAGGTGGTGGGGAAGGACTCCAGCTCGGACCTGTTCCTGGCCAGCGAGGCCTCCACGTCGGCCTCCCTCTGTCGCCTGGCCGCCGCCGACGACGACGACCCCCTCTTCTTGCCGCCGGCCTTGCCCAGCTCGCTCATGACCATGGCGTCCATGATGCCCTCGTCCACCGACCCGTGCAGCTGCGGCCGCTGCAGCAGGATCTTGTTGCGGTCGCGCCGCTTCTCGTTCCAGCGCCAGGCCAGACAGACGGCGGGGCCCACGATGAGCCAGGAGATGATGATGGTGCCCACCACCACCCCCAGCGTGGCGCTCGCCGTCATCTCCGTGGAGTGGCGCACCACCCGCTCCGGGTTGTAAGGCCCCACATTCTGCCCGCCGCCGCCGCCGCCCCCGCCCCCCGACACGCCGCTGTCGAAGAGTCGCGCCTGGCCGCCCTCCGTGTTGGCCGTTTTGGGGCGCAGGACGACCGGGGTGGGGTTGATCATGTTGCCCACGTCGGCGGGTGGGGCAGGGACGTAGCGGTAGGAGGCCTTGGGCTGACCCAGGAAGTCCACCTCGTAGTCGCCGTAGTAGTCCGAGGCCAGGGACTGGTACGGGTGGTATTTGCCCGGGTGTCCTTCGCCGTACTTCCCTCCTCCTCCCCCCTCCGACCCCTGCAGCTCGTTCTCCCCGCCCTCCATCTCGCCCGCCTCCTCCCCTAGGTCCTCCATGAGGATGTCGGTCATGTTGACACCGGGGTACATGGTCTGCAGCGCCTCCAGCGACGCCGTCAGCCCCTGCTGGCGGTACCGCTCCACCAGGTCCTCGATCTGGTCCTCCAGGGCCTCGTTCCCGCCCTCCGCCTCTTCCTCCTCCGGAGCTTCTGTCCCTTCTGGAGCTTCTGTCCCTTCTGGAGCTTCTGTCCCTTCTGGAGCTTCTGTCCCTTCTGCTGCTTCGCCCCCACCGTCTCCTCCTCCTCCTTGTGCACCGCCTTCGCTTCCTCCACCTTCTCCTTCCTCTCCACCTCCTTCTCCACCCCCCTCTCCTCCTCCTCCTTCTCCTCCGCCTTCTCCTCCTCCACCTTCTCCTTCTTCCCCCCCTTCCCCTTGTGTTGTGGACGAGTTGGTGCCGCCCTGGTCGATGATGATGGTGGGGTCCGAGACTGGGGCTGGGCTGGTCTGGGACTCGGCTGCAACAAACAACAGGCTGTTTCAATGCGGGAAGGAAGAGCTGGAAGTGTGTGTGTGGTGGGGGGGGGGGGGGGGTGCGTGTGTGCGTGCGCGCGCGCGTGGGGAGAGGGGGGGGGGAGAGTTCAGTGTGCATTCTGGCAAGAGCTGGA